>JAJIBD010012383.1:0-99552 GCA_021461705.1 Cryptotis parvus
GAGCCTCGACACTGCCTGCACCCTGCTCAGCCAGAAGGACCCGGAGTGCACTGTTTGCTGTCAAACTCAAATCAACAAACAGCTTTGCGATGTTACATGCTGAACATACATTCAATAAAACTTTGAACTGAATCGCCAATATTATAAAATGTTTTCTAATCAGCTGCAAGTGCAGTCTTTTAGTTCCTGTGCATCTGGATTTAACATGAAAATACTCTCCCCTGTGTGCATCTGCCCGTGTCCATCCACCTACTGCCATGCATAAACAATGCGTTTAGCGTTCCCGTTTCCCAGACAAACGAGTTCGGAGTCTACACAGATGACACAGAAGCCAACTAAAGCCGTCTGTCAACATGCAGGTTCTGCTTTCAATTCACTGAGTAAATGGATTAAAGGTGGATTACAGACCCAGATTTGGGGAGGGGTATCCAATGCCACATCTGAACCTGGGTGGTGACAACAGGGTGTCAGCTCTGAAATTAACCACAGTATAAGACATTCACACATACTGTCCCCATGTGGTGAGGGGCATGGCCCTATCTCACACACAGAGCAACATTTGCACACACAAGTGTACACAGTACACACACATCACTCACGTGTGCTCACATGTTCCATGCACACATGCATGCATGTTGTATATACACGGTGCACACCTGTTACATGTGCATATCATAGGCACATGCACACATGCTACAATGCACTGCCTGTTGTCTCAGATCCTGCGTCCCAGAAGCAACATCATTGCCTGTCTCTGCAATTCCTACATCAACAAAATGGCCACTTCGGTGGGATTTACTTACAATGAGCCAGGACTATGGGCTCCCCACATTTAGACCTCGGGAATAAGTGCATGCAGATCTGTCTCAAAATGAAGCATGCGAGCACTAGGGGGTCTCAGACCCAGAGCAGAGAGGGAGGAGAGGGCTGGTGCCTGTCACTGATGTCCCCTGATGACCTTGGGGACCTTTTGAGGGGGTCATCAGGAAGAACCCAGAAATGGGGGACTCTGCTGCTGGGGGGGAAGGAACCAGCATTTCTTTATTTGTGAAAATCCTCCCCCACTGCCCACTAGCTGCCAGGACTTTCTCTCTGAAAATAAAGTGTGAGGAGGCGTGAACACGTGTGTATGTGTGACTATGTGTATGTGTATGTGAGTGAATTTTTATGTGTGTTGATTTGAGCACATGAAAGTGTATGTGTTAACACTGTGCAGTTGTGTGGATGAGTGTATGTGCAAGTGTCTGAGTGTATGCATGTATGTGTGCATATTTGTGACTATGTGCAGATGTGTACAACTGTGGTTAAGCATGTTCATGTGTATTGGTATTTAAATATAATGTAAGTATGTGATATTTGAAAGTATGCATGTGTGTGCATGTTTGCATCTATGTGAACGTGTTTGTCATGTATGTTTGTACTTGTGCACACTTGTGTTCACACATATGTGAGTATTTATGGGTCTATGTGGCCAACTAAAGCCGTATGTTGGGTGTGTATGTGGGGAGTATGTGCATGTGTATGTGGGTATAAGTGCGTGTAGGTGTGTATGCGTGTGTATGTGAGTGGGTGTGTTGTGGGTATGTGTTCATGTGGTGTGCCAGCCCAGGCCCTGTGTGGGAATACCAGAACTGGACTTTAGTGAGAGCAGAACCTGGGAACCAGGTCAGCCTCTGACGAAGGCTTTGCTCCTGTCGCCTGCTCCCTTCAAACCTGCCTAATTGGGTCCTGTATCTACATTACTGGCCTGCTGGGCAACGCTTGCCCCGTGGCTGCCCTCCTCTGTCTGTCCACTTGGAGGCTGCCCGCTGAGGGTGGAGGGTGCTGCAAAGTGAAGTGCTCACACTATGGGCCTGGCCTGCCCGAGGTCCCCCGCCTGCAGCCGCCAGGCGGCTCTCCCACACTGAGTGAGCTGTGCTCTTTGTCCAGCTCCACAATGGCTTTATTCTGGGAAAGTTTCATCAAAGCAATGGGAAGATCAAATGGCCCTTGCTCAGTGCAGCATCTTTTCCGGAGAACAGGACGCCTTGAGCTTTCTCCCAACCTTCGGCAGCCATCAGGTGCAGGCAGGGGGCCAGCAGAAGCATCGCTACACAGTGCCTCCTGCTTTGGCCTCCAGGGACATGGGCTGCTGTCCCTAGAGACCTTACTGAAGGTCACATTCCCCTGCTGCATGGTTGATCATGTCCACCGACCCTTGTTAAGACATGCAGAGGGGCTGAAGCGATAGTCCAGCAGAACCAGGAGTAACCCCTGAGCATAGCTGGGTATGACCCAAAAGAAAAAAAAAAAGACCTGCAGAGATCTCTGCCCACCACTGCCAGCACCAGTGATCCACTGGGCCTGCCTTCACTGGTCTCAGAACCAAGCTCCTTCCGGGAACAGACCTGGATCCCCACAGGTCAAGCCAGGGGTGCTCAGGCTTGCAGGACTCAGAGCAGATGGCGCCAGGCGGAGCACATCAACCACCTTGAAGGTGGCAGCTGCATGCCAGCCCTCCTCGGTGTCCAGGGCTCCGAGGCAGGTGAGGAGACGCCACCGTTGCCAAGAAGACACAGTGAGACCCTTCCCTCTTGGGAGTGCGCTGACCTCAAAAGCTGCAGTAACCCTAGGAGTCAGGATCCTGTGGGAACAAAGGCATTCTCATGTGCAGTGGACTAAGTGCCAGCAGCTTTGACCACCCCAGGAAGACAGGAAGGCACTTTCCCGAATAGCGCCACCTGGAGTCCTCCCAGGAGTCGCAGTCAGCGCCCTCATGAGGCCCCACAGCCAGAGCACCAGTCCCTCCATCTGGGCCCTCACCGGGTCCTGCCAGCAAGCCCTCACAGGATTCCACAGTTGCCATCCTCATGGGGTCCCGCAGTCAGTGCCCCTCACAGGCCCCCGCCAGTTCATGAGGGCATGGGCGCAGCCCACCTCCTAAGGCACCCACCGCCCATCAGCACAGAGACCATCAGGGCAGGTGATTGTCAGACCACATGATGGCTGGTGGGTAAAGGGAACAAAGTGCATTCTGCAGTGAGGTGCTAGTCATGGTTCTAGGCTAAGAGACATGCCAGGAGTCAGTGAGACTGGAACAGCCTCTCCCGAGAGCATATGGGAAGCACTCAGCAGAGGGGGCCAAGCCAGGCATCCTGTGTGCCCATGGCAAGCGGCCACCCAGGCCTGGGTGGAATCTGTGTGTGCCCACAGCAGGGCGGTGACCCTGGGCCTGTGTGGAGTCTATGTCTGCCCATGGCAAAGCAGCCACTCTGGAATGGGATCATATGCAGCCTGAGGGGTTCAGGGGCGGCACCCACATGGCAGGGGGAGAGACCAGCAGTGTGGGGAGGCAGGGTCCAGGGCCAGCTACTGAAAAGGAGGGCTCAGGGGGTGGGGGGAGAGGAAGAGGCCAGAACTGTGAGAAACAGGAGGAACCCCCAGCCAGGCCCACACCAGAGAGCCCCAGGATTGAACTGGGATCAGGGGTGAAGGAACCCTCTCCTCATCACAGAGCAGGGAAGAAGGGGATGCACAAGACTGGATACAGGGAGGGAATTGCCGTGGGGAACTTCCCCTTGCACATGGGGTGGGGGTGCCCAGTTTGATCCCGGGACCCCATATTGTCCCCCCAGAGCCCCGCCAGGAATAACCCCTGAGCACATTGAGTGTGATCCCCCTCAAAAAAAAATAGTCTTTTGTGGAGAAAAGAACTGCAGAAGAAACTCAGGCAACCTCCTCATCTCACAAATGGAAGCCTGAAGCCCTCAGAGGTGGCATTGCTTTTCCTGTTGTGGACTCTCCTGCCCCCAGAGTCGTGCCCTGTGTCTTGCCCTGGGCACAGGAAAAGGTTCCTAGGAACAACCTCACCTAGGGATTAGGGGCGTCACTTCCCTAGCTGGCTTCTGCTCCTGGCTGCCTCCTGATGGCCCTGAGCACTGTCCCAACACCTGCAAATAGGGAAGCTTCATCCTCTTTCTGCTGAGGGCAACCCTCCAGGAAACAGGCCCTGGGGAGCCTCGGCCACCCACAGATAGTATACCAGACTCAGCAGCCAGTACCCAGGAGGGTCTCAGGGCTTGTTCGCTGGAAGGCCTGGCCTCAGGCAGGGCTAAGGGGGAGGTATGGAATATCAAGGACTAAACCCAGGTCACCACGTGCAAGGCAAGCGCTGACTCATGGGGCTGTCTCTCCAGCGCTGTGTTAACTATCTTAAATCTCCTATCCGGGAACATGTACGTCTGCACTAACCTGCATATCCTTTGCTTTCTTTCATTTCATCCAAATGTTTGTTGTTTTCAGCATGTAAGTCTCTCCCTCCCTTGTGAAACTTATTTCTAAATACTTTATTCTTTTTATGTTATTGTTAATGAGATTATTTGCCTCGCAAATGGAGCCTAGAAATGCAGCAGACTTTTGTGTTAGTTTTGTATTAGACTTTGCCTGAATCTGTATCAATCCAAACAGTCTTCTGCTGAGCATCTGGGGCTTCTAACTGCAGGATCGATCCTATCATAAGCTTACAGAGAGATGAAACCAGGATCCCAATGAGACCCTGCACTTCCACAATTCACAATGACCAACTGTCCAGGACAGCCCTCCCTGCAGTGGCCCAAACTGTTGTTTATCCATATTTAAGGAGCTTCTTCAGTCAGGAGTGTACAGGAGGGAACTTCTTGCATGTGACTGTGTCAGCTGTGAGCCTGGTTGAGTCCCCAGCACCACACCGCAGTCCCCTGAGCATCGCCAGGGGTCGCTCTTGAGAAAAGAGCAAGGAATAATCTATGGACGTCTCTAGGTATCCAACGTCCTCACAGGTAAGACGTCTGATAAATAAGCTAGGCTGTCTTCTAATAAATAAGCAGACTGTCTTTTGAAAAGAAAGAGGATATTCTTCCATGTGCCCACCTGGGTGGCCTGTGGGGCTTTCTGGTTGGCAGAGTCTGTCGCTCACAGAAGGCAAACATGGCTCTTTTCACTTGTAGAGGACCCTGACAGAGCCACACAGAAAGAAGCAAAGATGACCATGCCACCAAAAGACCGTGGGTGGACAGTGGGGGCTACTCAGCATGTGTGGGCCTGAGGGATGCAAGGTGAGCGTGTTGCAGGCGTGAGACAGACACCTGGTGTGCAGACCAGGGAGGAAAATGTTGGAGAGTAGCCTGTCTCGGTGTGTGCTGTTGGCGTGACACATATCACACATACAGACATACATGTGCACAGATGCACATGTGTATATGCGAACACAGACACATGTGATGGATATGCTCGCATACACTCACACACTCACATGTACAGAACACAAGAGCAGGAGGAGCTATGTCTGACACCGGTACACAGCCGCGTCGGATCAGTGCATGCCCAGGAGGGTGCAGCAGCCCAGGGCCCCAGCCTGGGCCCGCACCCAGAAACCAGTCTGGAAGGCCTGGGCGGAGTCTGAGAACGGGATCTCTGAGATGGAAGCCAACACCACACTCTCCTCCCCACCCCCACTGCCCAGCCCTGCAGACACACACCCTGGGGCTCCCTCAGGCCTGCTCTGTGCAAGCCGCCTGCATGGGCAAGGCACACCAGCCTCTGCTCCCCTTCCCCGCCCCAGAGTACACCTCGGTGCACCTCGGTCCTGTCTCCGCTCTGCAGAAGACCCTGTGTCATGTTTCCCAGAGTAGGTGACGCCGAGAGCCCCCAAGGCCCAGAGCAGTGGGTGCTCCCTGAGGTGCATCTCTGGGGTGCTGAGCGGGGTCTCCTACAAAGGTGCTGCTGGGCAAACACATGCAGAGGGTCTGCCCCGCACACTGGGAAGGCGGCCAGGCTGCCCGGCGACGTGGAGAGGCATCCAGGCCACACACCTGCACTCCCGTGTTCCCTCTCTTCTCCAACAGGGCTCCCCATTGGGAAGGGTGTCTCCAAGGCCCCCTGAGGTGTGGTGGGTTCCAGAGGGACAGCTCAGGCTCAAGCACTATGGAAGCAGCTCCATCCTGAGATCTGACGCCGCCAGCCAGTATAAAGCTCCTGGTGGCTTTACACAGAACAGAGCCACAATGTTCCTTTCAGGGAAACTAAAGTGGGTCAAAGCAGCCCAGCCCCAGGCCCAGTGAGGCCTTTGTGTACTCACAGCCCAGCCTGCGTTTGGGGCCACCACAGCATGAGGCTCTGGAGCCGACACCGAAACAGGGCAAATGCTCTAATAATCAAGTTCTTGTCCCAGATCAGAAAGTTCTGAAGAGTGGGAGAGAGTGTGTCAGACTGAGCCAAGCAATTATGTAAAATATATATATAAAATATTTATATAAATAATATAGATAATATTATATATAATATATATTTATAATATATATATAAATATATAAATATATATATGATCTCTGAGGCGAGGGGAGCAGAGAATCTGCTGAACAGACAGACGGACAGCAGGGTTAGGGTGTAACCTGCACTGGACCACATGGGGTCAGATGGGACCCCTGAGCACTGTCAAATGCGTCACCTCCCCAAACACAAAGATAAATAAAAAAAATAAAATGCTGCAAATAAAACTAAGAGGAGGTGCCAGGGGGCAGATGCCTAAAAAGAAGGTTCTAGAACATGGGTTGCAGCATGTGAAGAACTCCGTTGCATTCCCAAGCCCCTCCCCCACAAACATCCCCAGTGCCTACACCCATTCAGGAAACAGACCCTAGGGGTTCTTTTTATTATTTTTGCTTTTTTTTTTTTTGAGGTGTCACACCCGGCAATGCTCAGAGGTTGCTCCTGGCTCTGCACTCAGGAATTACTCCCTGCGGTGTTCAGGGGGCCATATGGGATGCCGGGGGATCAAACCCAGGTCAGCCTCATGCAAGGCAAACGCCCCTCCCCGCTGTGCTATCTCTCTGGTCCCATGAACCTGGGAGTTTGACGTTGATGTGGGCAGGAGGCCCTGAGGGTTTATCCATTAGTGCTCACATGTTGGTGCTTGTCCATTAGTGTTCACATGTTAGTGCTCATTCATTAGTGTTCACACATAAGTGCTTACATGTTAGTGCTTGTCCATTAGTGCTCACATATTGGTGTTCATCCATTAGTGCTCATCCCTCATTCATTAGCAGGATGGGGCATTTCCGGGGTCTGTGCCAACAGCAGCCCTTCGGCCTGCTCAGAGTACAGGGCAGGAACCCCTGGCTCTCACTAACAGTGGGTCACTGCTCCTCCCCTTGTGGTCCTCCTAGCAGGTCACCATCTGGTTCACCCCTGCTGTGGCCAGAGCCTTTGACAAGGGGTGAAAAAAATAAGGTAAAGTCGTGACAGTGTATGTAAAACTAGGGAGAGGCCACCAAGTTCGGTGTCTTTGTGATTTCAGATCCCTTGTTCTCCAGGGAGGAACATTTGTGAGAGAAAGAACAGTCCAATGCTACTGGCACAGGTCAGGCTAGCGGGTAAGGCCTTCCTTGTCCTTGGAGCTGGCACCAGACAGGACGCCTGTAGCCCCCCACCCCCATCTCCCAGGCCCAACTGCACACTGGGAGGCAGCATACAGGTTCTGCCTGGACCACCTGGACCCTCCCAGAGCCCTCCTGGACCCTCCTTCTGGGCCTTTGTCCCTGGTGAACTTGTAGTTCTGTGTCATATTATTTTGTGGGGGGGCACCCATGTGGCCCCACCCACGCTGCCATTTCTCACTTCTCCATGTCAAGCTGGGACTGTCTCTCTTGCTTTTGTTCTTATTTTTGGCTCACACCTGGCGATGCTCAGGGGTTCCCTCTTGGCTCTACACTCAGGAATCACTTCTGGCAGTGCTTCCTATAGGAAGTTGGAGACTGAACCTGGCTTGACCAAGGCAAGGCAAACGCCCCACCTGCTCTACTATCACTCCGACCCCTGGAACTGTCCCTTGAGACAGTTCCTGCTGCTGCTCTGCTGTGGTGACTGTTCCAGCTTTTGCTTCTGCACCCTGCAGATGAGCATCAAGCCCATCGGTTACTTGGCTACTGACCTTTCACTGCTAAGTGGCAGGAGTGTTTAATACTCTGACATTAGCTGTCTGACAAGGGCCCGTGGAATGTCTCCCCAGCCTGTCGCAAACCTCTTCACTCCAACTATTGCACCTTTAGATGCAAAGTGTCTCTAAGTTCCAAGTGTCTCTAAATTCGTTTGTCTGAAATATGAAGGAAGTGATTACTAAAGCCATGAAGAGTTCTCTTTGTCCTTCTAAGAGTTCCCGTTTACTGTTTTGGACTTCAACCCACTTGGGTTCACTTTCAGAACAAGAGAAGTTTCTGCTTGTTTCTTTTGTATGTGAGTGTCCAGTTTTCCCAGCCTCTTTGTTCAGTGACTGTCCTTTCACCACTCACACCCTTGGTTCACTGTCCCAGACCCTGTGCTCTGTGCCTCTGTCTGTCTGTCTGTCTGTCTGTCTAGATGCACAGCTTGTTGACAACCCCTCGTAATCTTTTCTTGTGGAAGTGCTACGTGCTCTGCTGACCTGTCAGGGCAGGCAGAAGCCAGGACAGTGTACAGCAGCCACCACACAGCACCCACCACACACCACACAGCCACCACACAGCACCACCACACCGCACCCAGCTGTCAGCCAGAGCACCGCGGCCCTGAGAACTCAGTGCTCTGTACCCAGCTGTATCCTCTGTGAATGAACAATTCTAGGGCACCCTGAGCACAGCACTGGCGCCCATCTTGTAGGGCAGGCAACCCCTCCCTTGCCCCCTCTCTGCAACCACAGCTGGCCCTGCCACTTCTCAGCCCCAGAACTTTGAATCAGCTGTAGGCCCCCCCAGAGCAGGGCAGTTGTGTCTACTACCCTGAAGCAGCCTTGCTCTGTGTCGCTAACATCCCACATCGCTTGTTTGCATTTAGTCAGGATCACATCAAGCTTCCAGTCACCATTTCTTTGTGCAGGAAACTGCCTTCAGTTAAACTTCAGAGTTGCATGTGCAAATGCCATGCGGTGTCAGTCATGAATTCTCTGTTAAGATGAACCTCTTGCCTCCTTCGGCTTTTTTCAGAGCACTTTAGTCCCAGAACAGCAGGCCTGGCAGTGAACTGTTTTGTCCCCTCTTGCCTTACCTCCTCCTGCAGGAGATCTGTTTCTTGGTCTAGAGAGCTGCCTGGCACCAGCAGCAAACAGAGCCCTTCAGAGGTGCGTGCCGAGGGACCCCCTTGTGGTCACGAGTGGTGCTGCCTGGCGGTTAGGGAGGGTTGGAGCAGGGCTGGACGCAGTGATCCCACTCCGACACAGATCTGCTGGGTAGGTGCAGAAGAAGCTGTGACTAAGGGTCCCTGAGCTCTGCTGCCTGCACCTCACTGACCCAACATCCCTAAGGACACCTCAGGTCAAGGTCCCGTCCCGGCCTTGGCTCACTCCAATTTCTGCAAGTCCCTTGTCACCTGATATGGAACTCACAGGCATCCCAGCTGAGGGGCTGCAGGGATAGGGCTGATTTGAGGAGACCATTCTCCAGCCTGTGCTCAGGGACACAGGGAAGACACTCAGAACCAGCCCAACCCCCTCACCTACCAGGTCCCCGTGGCTCCGGCACCTGAGAGTTCAGCCTGAACCTACTTGAAGGCTTTTGCTTGGCAGAGGCCCCAGTCATAATGAGCCCTTTCCATAGCTAGGTGTAGACAGACGTATGTGAAGGTGGGTCCAAGGAGCTGGAGAAGGGAAACAGGGAATGTCCTCTGTGGCCTCTGTGTCCCCAACTTTGGACTGAAGTGGATGGTTATGCTAGTGCAGGTGCAGCACCCTGTGGGGGCTGGTGGAGTGTGGAGGTTTGCCAGCTTGAACTGCCTGCTCTGAGAGGTGATGCCCCTACAGCCAGCTGCCCCAGAAATTGGGAGACCTGGGTCTGCAGGGATGGCCATGGTGGGATGAGGTTACAGGTGACATGCACAGAAGAGGTGTGGGAGAGTGCTGGGGACCACACGTGGGGAATGATGGTTCCAGGGGGCTGCCTGGATGCATCTGGCAGGCACTGGGGTTCCTAGTGTCTGAAGTCTGAGGCCGTTGATCTCCAGGCCCGGCTGGGACCAGACACGGGGAGAGGCTGTATCCTCTGATGACCACATGTCCGTGACTGTAGAAACAGATGATATCTCCTGCCATCATCCCTCGTGAGCTGGCAAATGTGGTGGGAAGGTGAGACTAGAGCCTGGAGACTCAGCAAGCTTTGGCCCTGTCCTGCCCTGTCCTGTCCTGCTCTCCTCGCTGCTCAGCTCATCCTGAAGATTGATGGCCCCTATCAGCTCCCTGCAGCTTTTGTTTCTCATCACCTAAATGCCATTAGACCTTTTCCTAGTTTCACGCAAATTAACAGCTCATGAGTTCTGTGATTGCAGAAGCTCACAGCAGCTTTAGCTCAGAGTATGATGACTTCGAATCTATTTGGGTCCAACTTCCCAACACATTGTCCCTCCCTTTGTTCAACTCAATTGATTCATTCCTACCAGTTTATGACCAGCCATTGTTCCACTTAACTATGCACACGGCCTATGGCGGGCCAGGCCACCTCCCAGCCTCCTTCCTGCTCCCGCTGCTTCCTGCCTGATGCTGTCCTACAAGTGATTCTCTCTGCAGGCCCTAGTCCATGGACGGGCATGGGTCAAGGAGAGTGGGCATGCAGGGCCCTGCTGCTCACAGCGTGGCCATCCCTGCTGTGTCCCCCTAGGTTCCATCCTTAGAGGGACTGTTCACCAAGCTGGTGCCATGTGGCCCTCCCACACCATGCCATGACCCCTCCACTCAGACAAACCCTGTGGAACAAGCCCTTCCTGCAGAATTGCGTGCTTCCACCCGCAACTGACTCCACATACAGACTGTGGCCTAGCTCACCCTGTGACAAGCAGAACAAAGCTCCTAGGAGAAAGTATCACTCTGTCACTATGTCCTGTGCACCATTCACTCAGAAAGAGAGGCAGCATCTATGTCAGTAATATGCAGTCCTTAGAACTCACATGAGAGTATACACATACTCTATATACAGCCTGTAGGGCTCATATACTCTATAAGCAGGGCTCATATACTCTGTAGGAATCACATACTGGAGCGCAACCTGTAGGACTCACATAGCCTGTGCACAACCTGTAGAGCTCATATACCCTGTACGCAGCCTGTAGGACTCACACACCCCTGTACTCAGCCTGTAGGACTCACATCCTCTATCACGCACCCTATAGGGTTCATATACTCTGCATGCAGCCTTTAAAAAATAATAAAATATTTTTTTAAAAAAAGAAAAAGGTGTTTGAGCATCTCGAGTGACTGTGGGAGGAAGTGGGGTGTGGCTTGGTATTACCCACGCCTGCCATAGCATATGTGTTCCAAAAACTCATCTCTCTGGTCCTGACTAGCGCTGTCCCTTCTTCTACATGTGCTGTGGGGACACATCCACATTCCCCACCCATGGCAGTATGTAGCTCTCCCAAGGGACTCTAGGCTGGGACTGTCCTAGCGAGGGAAGCAGACCAAGTCCAGCCAATGGGACACATGCACTGTGGCAGGATAGATGAGGTACAGCAGTGGTTGTGTGGCACCACCACCATGGATGGCCTCAGGGTCCCGGAGATGCAGAGGACAGTGTGGCCTTGGGAGCCTCAGGCAGCTGATTCCATCACTTCATTTTGCAGGTGCAGATATGATGACCCCAAGGCCAAACAATTTGCCCAAAGTCACAGAGTGTATTTATGGCAGCTGGGAAGCCATGCTCTGACCCCTCCAGGGCTGGATTCTCTATGGCAGGGCAAGAAGTGGACACCGTCCCTCCCGGGCAAGCTGGCCTCCTCCTGCCCACACCACGCTCACACTGATTCCCTTCCTGGCCCCAGGATGTGTCCCAGTGTGGGTCCAACAGGTCTGGCTCTGTCGCCTGCTCCAGGTCTGGGACAGCCCCACAGGGAGCGTGACAGGAACTCTGAGTCCCATCAGGGACCCACAGTGGTGCCCCCGTGGGCCTTTCCCAGGGTCCCCGCTGTCCCTTCTTCCCCCTCCTCACTCACCAGTGCCACCAGGGTTGGGTTGCTGCAGGAACTCTCCAGCTCACCCCAACAGCGGCCCCTGCTCTGAGCCCCGGGCACCACTGCATCCCCATCCCAGCATCAGGCCAAAGCCTTGTGGCACCGCCTCTATCTCCCCCATCTCTCTGCGTGAACATGGCTGCCACAAAGCTGAGCTTGCAGGAGTTCAAAAAATGTCTCTATGGCCCCACTAGCCCAGGGCCATCACTGGGCCTATCTTGGGCAAGTCTCCCAGCACTCACTCACTGACCTGGCACAAAGAGGCCGTCATGAGTTCTTATTCATGGCCAGCTCTCCCCCCCACACATTGGCCATTCTTGGAGTCCTGACCTCAGCCCACCAACATGTCTCAAGGTTTCTTGTCCACTTCTGCTCCAGAGCTGAAGAGAGAGGAGCTTGGGGCCACATGGACCCTTGAATACCTTGCCCGGACGAGCTGTCATACAGACAGCTGCCCTTCTTAGTTCATAGTAATATTTTTAATTTATCATATCATCGTGAAATAGACCATTACGAAGCTGTTCATGATTGTGTTTCAGTCATACAGTGTTCCAGCACCATCCCTCCACCAGTGCTCATTTCCCACCACCAACGTCCCCAGATTCCAACCCCCTCCCCAGCCTTTCTATGGCAGGCAGTTTTCCTCTTCTCTCTCTCTCTCTCTCTCTCTCTCTCTCTCTCTCTCCCCTTCTCTTACATTGTGGCTTGCAATACATTTACAAGTTATCATGTATACCCCTTTACCTCATAGGAACATATTAACTTACACACCAGAAATGAGATTTTAAAAGAGGAGATGATTTTGCATCTGCGTGCAAATTATTTGCATAGGCCGTCAGGAAACATTCCATTCATAAATGCATATTTCATGATCTAGTCACATTGGGAGGACTGGAATGACGGTCAAACATTCAATAGAATGTCATTTGGTAATTAGCCGGGATCTGCGCTATCCGGCTGCCGTGCCTCTCTTTTCTCTCTCCTCTCTTCAGATAACAGACTGCTTTATGAGGGCTATAAAACACGCACACATTTCACTTAGCCATGTTTTAGGAACCATGTGGGTGTTCAAATTTGGTATGTTTAGGCTGAAGTCATATATCATGCAGTATAAGTAAAGTTGTACACCCAATTATAAATGGGGTTTTAGGTAAACATCTTTACTAATAAAACATGTTTGTTTCTGTAGATAATACCAGAGATTGTCTGGGAAGCAAATTGTGCATTTATAAACAGCAACTGCTTAAAAGAAGCAAACAAAGCAATTTCCACCTGCCCAGAGCCAATGGCCCTGTTTCACAAGGGACAACTCCAAGGCCTGCTGACCATGATCACATGCATGATTCACATGCTTGGCAATGTGAATGGAGAATGGTGAGCAGGACGCGGGGATGTGCCCTGGCTGGTGTGGTGATACACAGATATGTGGGATGGAAACTAACAAAGTAAAGAAACAACATTCAAAGGCAGCAGGAACTGAGACTGCTCTTGAGTAGGATGCAAAAGCACAGTAGGGGTAACAGAGGGAGGGACACAGAGCCTGGGGGTAGGAAGCATAACACAGTAGGGGGCACAGAACGCACGGTCAGATGTCAGGAGGACAAACAAGCAAGGGTGTGAGAGATGGAAACATGAGTGTCCTGAATTGGAGGGAGAACATCAACTTGATCTTCCAGGAGCCCAGAACCCCTGCTGTGGTGCAGGGAGCAGACCAGGTGCAGGAGCCGACCAGGTGCAGGAGCCGACCAGGTGCAGGAGCCGACCAGGTGCAGGAGCCGACCAGGTGCAGGAGCCGACCAGGTGCAGATACAAGAAGAGAGAGAGAGAGAGAGAGAGAGAGAGAGAGAGAAGAGACCAACGGAGCAGAGGAGAGCTGACCAGACTAACTCACCCAAACATCTGACCCTCAGACCTCCGACCACTCCAACCACACCAACACTCCAACACCCAGCCAAACAAGAGAGCCCTTTCATAGTTTATCAAGGCAAGGGGCAGAGCTTTACAAATGCAGGGGGCAGGACTTCACAAAGGCTGGAGGCAAGCGGCTTTTTTTCCTCTGAAAACAAGGAAGTGAGAAGGGCTTCTTCTCACCTGGTGCAAGAAATACAGGGGGCTCCATCCCACCTTCCTGGGGCTAGTGTGAAATATAAGTGTCGGGCGCTCCTCCGGGGGTCCCCGACAGTGCCGGGAAGCGAAGTTCCCTTCTACCTCCGAGCCAGCGAGGAATGGATGAACACTCAGGAATCCGATGCGGTTTTAAAAGGCTTTACTTATCACAGGTTCAGGCATACAAATCAGCAAAAGGAAAAACCCGATGCTTAGGATTCCAGGCTAGAACCCCAGCCACGTGTAGGCCAAGATGGCGACCACCACGTGTAAAAACTTCCAAGGGGGAATAAATGCTCACAAGGCGAGATCCCACAGGGGAAGAAGGCCAAAGGCCAAAAGCCAAAAGCCGCAGGAGCCAAAAGCTGAAGGCTGAGGAACCAAAAGGCAAAAGGTGAAGGGGCCTCAAGTCAGCCCCTATATACACCAAAGTAACCTAATCGGGAGGTTGTCATGCCAACAAAGAACCCTAAACAGAGTGTAGTGCCACACCCTATTGTAGGTATAAACAAAGGTTACACCAAGGACTAATCCCGAGATTATCTCTTATGTAAAACAATGGAGAGAGAGGGGCTGATATAAAGTAATACATCTTAACTTCATGAGCTTCATGTAATCTAGATGGTACCCACAAGGTCCTTATTATTATCTGCACCAGGGTGATTCTGAGTATCTTGTTCTCATGTACTGAAAGGGTCATACTCGCCTGCTTTCCTATAGTCTACCTTTAGTCTCAGCATAGCCAGGGTGGTAGTCTCCTGGTAAATTCTAACTGTCCCACGTTGGGTGCAGTGGGTATAAAGAGGAGCTGTGCCCAATCTAGAAAACATAGAAGTCTTAGTAGATGTATAAGTCAGAAGTTATTCAATCAAGGTGACTTCTGTAACTGCCACACCCTCTAGAAGTGTTTACATAGAAGAGAGATCTCATTAGAATGAACATTGGCTTAAATAAGATTAAGCTGGGAGTGAGCAAAACAACAAAACTCCCAGATTAGCTAAACATGTCCTCCAACATATAAGGATGTTGATTTTTCTTACCTTGCACTAATAAACAATTATTTCAATTATTTTTCTAGTCATTTTTGTATAGACATAGTAAGAAAACAGACATTTATCTGTCTGGATTAGAGTGACCTCTCCTGGGGAGAGCTCACCATGTAGTCCACAGTGCATTCCTCTCACCTGACTGATCATTCCAGTCCCTCAAGGTTTTTGTCAATTTTTTTTAGGCAAACACAGAGCTCCTTCTCTGACCTTGCTATTTTAGCTTTTGGTCAAAACAAGGCTTGGTTTAGGTCTTACCTCAGGGGCAGACAAGTTGTCCCATATCAAAGCCAAGGTGGTCTCTCTTCCTGGTTCCATCCAGTCCCTCGGTGGGATCCTCCTTGCTTGGGGTGTGAGGACTTAGGATCAATTTATAGGCAACTGAGGTATTTATCTAAGAAATATGGTCCAAGCCTAGAAATAACAAATTAGCCTAAAGTGTCTTCCTATATCTATACAAAAGGACCCAGCTCCAAAACAAGAGCACGCAAAGGGTGCAAAGCAAAGAGAAAAAGCAGCATTTTAGCAAACCACTTAGTTTATCTGGTGATTTGACACCTGCCGACAAGGAGACAGAGGGCTATAAACCAAAGGAACCCACACCCACCTTGAAAGACGATGGAATCTTGTGTCTTTGTCATCTGGGCCATGCCCTGAGCGGGCACCACCTCCACCCTGTGCACTGTCAACACACTGGTAGGGGTCAAGGGCACTGTGCTGAGCATCAGACAGCAAGCAGAGACGTGGGCATGATCACAGGCACTAGCCAGGCCCAGGGTGACCCTGTTGCTGTCCTGCCACAGCACTCTCTCCTCAGCAAGGGCAGCCCAAACTTTAGAAGTGCAGGCACCCACAGAACCTCGGCAGAAGGGAGCCGAGGCCCTGTCCCCAGGTGCAGACCCGGCACTTCTCTGGCCACCCAGGGCCTGGCTCTTGCTGAGTTATCAACAGGTGCTCTTGGGGGCACTCCCACAGTCCTCACCTGCTCTCGCCCTCGCAGTGCTTATTGCCGACAGGCTGGAGGTCTGAGCTCTGTGGGGAACGCAGGAGCTTTGCGGCTCTGAGAAGGCTGTGTGGGCTCTGCAGTGGAAGGAACAGAGTGCCTGGGAGGTTGGGGTGAGTGGGGAGCTCCAGAAACCAGGTGGTGCAGCAGAGTCACTCTAGGGTCTGGAGTGGAGGGTCTGGAGTCACTCAGACACTCACTGAGCCTCAAGCTGTGCTAACCCACAAGTTTACTGCAGGCATCTTAAACAGCAACTCCCGGTTGGGCTCAGCTCCATACGTCCAGTCCAGCTACCAGCAGCAGAGAGGGCAGGAGCAGGAGCCAGGCCCTGTCCCCCTCCTTCCCAGGGTCCTCTTTCTGGTGGGTGACTGCGGTGTGGAACTGGAGCAGCACCTACATTAGGATGCCCCCATCAGGGAGCATATGGCATGGCAGGGGGCCATTCCCCTTATCTCGCTCCATCCACACACAGGGGCCTCAGATGAGGGGGCGGGAGAGAGTCCCCAGAATGCTCACAGGGAAGAACCCCCTTCCCTTCTGTCACAGGCTCATGTGTGATTCTCCTCCTGGCACTGCCCAGATGTACCCTAGGGTGCAGCTAGACTACCCGGTGTTATGCCAGGGAGGACTCAGGGTTTTGTAGCACTTGAACACTCCCAACCTTTTGTTCTGTTTCAGTCCTGCATGTGCCCATGGTCGATGTGTCTGCCCTAGCCAGGCCTGTGCTGTCCATCCCCACCCTGTCCCGTGTACCCATAACATGACACGGGTGTCCGGAGCCTCCTCCCGAGAAGGCTCCACAGAGCAGGAGATCCATTTTCCAATTTGGTGTCTGTTGCCAATAAAGTAACAGATGTCGATTGATTTTCTCCCCTCCAGCCCCCTGTTTACACCTGACAGGCCATACTTTATAGCTGAGCGGTTATTTGAAGTTATAAACATTATAATTAGCAATTTTTTAATTAGGCTGACAATTAACAAGAGATTTGCAAAGCTGCTAATTTGACATGTTCTACACTCGGCCGTGTTGATGTTAACCACAACGTGAGTGAATGCGGCTAAGCAGGGCTGAGGGGTCTGAAGGAATTGGTCTCAGAAGCAGCCTCTCTCCTGATGCCATTGGGACCCTGCACTCAGAGAGGCCACATCCACCACTGGCTCACATGGCCAAGCTAGAGCTCCCACACAAAAGCCAATTTGATTCTTTACGGTGTCCGGAGCCCCCAGGAGCCCCATGGCTAATGCCCCCCATGCATCCTCACTGTCCCTGTGGGAAGCAGGAGGTGGAGAGCTGGCATCTATGGGCCTCCCCAGGACCCTCCCATCTTGATGTCTGCCTGGGGGCCTCAGCTGCCATTCAGGCCAGCCCCTGGAGAGCACAGAACCAGTGTCTCTGCAATGGCTTCTCTGCTGTATTTGACAAGCTGAAAGAACAAGCTTTTTCTATTGGGGTCTGTAAGAAGGAAGCAGCTGTGAGCATGGCGGAGAGGGAGCATGCAGCCCTCAGTCCTTGCCAGCTCCCTCGTCCTGGGCTGAAACCTATCTGCAGGGGTCACACACCCGCAGCGCTGCCTCCCAGGGGTCACTGGGTTGCTCTCAGTCTCAACTCTAGCAGCTTTCAGATTTGTTTAAAATGCTGACCTGAGGGCCCGGGCGATAGCCCAGTGGGTAGGGCGTTTGCCTTGCACACGGCCGGCCTGCCCGGCCTGGGTTCAATCCCTGGCATCCCATATGTCCCCTGAGCACCGCCAGGAGTAATTCCTGAGTGCAGAGCCAGGAGAAACCCCTGAGCATTGCCGGATGTGACCCAAAGAAGCAAAAAAAATGAATGAATAAATAAATAAATAAATAAATAAATAAATAAATAAATAAATAAATAAATAAATAAATAAAAAAAAAAAAAATAAAATGCTGACCTGAGAGCTTGTATCAGGGTGGAACGGGTGCTCTGCCAGGGGACCTGGAGCCCCTTTTCAGGATTCCTGATAACCTCTGAGCCCTTACTCAAGAACAAATGGTTTTTGTGTTGCAGGAGTAGGTGCCAAGCAAGGGGTCCAGCTCATGTGGGAACTCTATCCTTCGGCCTTTGAGAAATCTCCCTTTGGGGGCCCAAAGATGCTCACCCAGACCACAGTCCCATCAGCACAGGGCTCCCACATGAAATGTTCGCTGGGAAAGATCTCGGCACAGTCAGGATACGGACCATCCCAGCTGCCTGTTAACGGAAGCTGTGGTGCATATACACAATGGAATACCATGCAGTCACAAGGAATGATGAACTCAAGTGGAGAGGGGCAACTTGGATGGAACTGAAGGATCTTATGTTAAGTCAGAAGCACAAGGACAAATATCAGATGTTCTCACTAATCTGGCATATAAAGTAGCATGTCTAGGGAAAAGTATAGAGCAAAGGTAGGCAAAACACTGGCTCCAGATCACAGAAACAATGCCAGGCAAAGAGAGAAACCGAGAGAGGAGCCGCTGTGTGCCCGGGCTGTGGCTCCCTCTGGCCCAGCTCTTCCCTCTCTGTGGCCCGGCATCAACTGCAGAGAGGCCAGAGCACACTGGGATGTCACAGCATGACTGGGTGGCACTTGAGGGTCTGTGTCACCACTGACACCTCCCTGCCTGCTTCCCCAGTCTCTCCATAGCTGCAGCTGTGGGGTGTAGGGGACACAAGCGTGTGACATGGGGGAGGCACTCTTTGGGTGGGTGGTGTGCTGGGGGCTGCCTGTGGGATATGTGTGTGTTGTGTGTAGTCATGTGTGTGCATGTGTGGTTGTGAAGTGTCTGGGAGTGTTGTATCAGTATGATATGTGGTGTGTGTGGCGTGTCTGGGGTGTGTATACATGTATGTATATGGTATATGTGGAGTGTATGGTGTGTGTATGTATATCTGTGTGGTATGTGTGGAGTGTATGGGTGTATGTATGTATTCTTATATGGTATATGTGAGGTGTGCGTGGGAGGAGTGTGTATTTGTATGTGTGTCTGTGTGGATTGTACAGAATGCATCTGTGTATGGGGTATGTTGTATTTGTGTGGTGTGTGGAGTGTATGGCATATGTATATCTATGGTGTGTGGGGTATACAAGTGTTAGTGTGCTTATCTGTGTGTATTGTACAAGGTTGTATATCTATGTGTATGTGTCTGTGTGGATTGTACAGGGTGTGTGTGTATCTGTGTGTCTGTGTGGATTATAAAGGGTTGTGTGTGTCTGTGTGTGTCTGTGTAGATTGTACAGGGTGTGTATATCTATGTGTGTATCTATGTGGATTGTACACTGTGTGTGTCTGTGTGGGTTGTACAGGGTGTGTGTGTGTCTGTGTAGATTGTACAGGGTGCGTATATCTACGTGTGAGTCTATGTGGATTGTACAGTGTGTGTGTGTGTGTCTGTGTGGATTGTACAGGGTGTGTGTGTCTGTGTGTGTCCGTGTGGATTGTAGCATGTGGCAGGAGCACGTGACCAGCAGCCTCATTGGCTCACCCAGCTTGTGTGCAGGAGGCCCTGGTCTGCTCAGCAGCTGGGTCTGAACCTGGGGCACCTGGAGACATGGGCCCAGCATGCCCCAGAGCAGCAGGGTCTCCTGGGGGTCCCAATTCTGCACAAGATTTGGGGGTACAAGGGGCCTCCTGGGGCTCCCAGGCCTGCACAGTGTTCTGATCACAGCAGGACCTCCTGCCCCTGCTCTAGCTCTGCCCCAGCGTGTCTGGGAAGAAATGCCCCACTTTTCTTCTCAGCGGCTCATTTATGCCACAGGAAGGCGCCTGCTGTCTGCCGGGGCCACAGCTGTGCCCGCCGGCGCATTCAGCCACAGAGAGGGGCGGTGGGAATCAGACCTTCTTCCCTGCAGTGCAGCTGGGGCAAGCCAGGACTCAGCCCTCCTGGGAGGGGAACCTAGAGTGGGAGGTGCCCACTGGGTTGAGCCAGCTCCAGACCAGCCACAGAGGGTGGGAGGTACAGCCTTCAGTGAGCATGGCAGGTTGTGGAACATGTGGCCTCGCTGGTGACTGGGCACAGGAGGGGCTGAGGGCACTGGTGCCGCTCATTGGCCAGAAGCATAATTGGGCCCATCTGGAGGGGCTGCCCTGTGCTGATCCCCGAAGCAGGGTGATTTGTCATCCAGTGGCTGCTGACCGCACATTGGCACCCCCAGGCTGATTGCTGCCAAGCGTCCTCTCCGTGGAGATGGGACAGCTGGACGTCTGGGCAGTGTGTCTCCACCCGTCCTTGAGATGACTTGGGGCGTGTCCCTGGCCAGGACAAGTATGTAGAATGTGAGTGTAGAGTCAGTCTCACAGCACCTGCCCCTGCCGGAAGTGTGGCCTCAGCGTTCACTGCTGGAGAAGGGTCAGTGCGTTCCCGCTGCAGTGGGCAGGGCCTCCATGAACAGGGGAGCATCACAGTCGCCCAGAACCCAGCCCAAGTCAGGGGATGCATCAGGAATGGGTCGGGGGTCTGGGTGATGGGGGTGGGATCAAGGTAATAAGTCAGAAAAAAGGTCAGTGACGGTCAGGGACATGCTGTGGGTCTAAGCTGGGCCTGGAGCATCTGGGCTGTGGGATGGCTGCCAGAAAGTGGTATTCCATGGACAAGGCAGGAAGTGGACACCAAGCCTCAGAGGATGGCTGCGCCTGTGGACCGACCCCTTGCATTCACTCGCCAGAGTGATGCTGCCTGCCCATGATCAGGTCGAGACCAAGGGCAACTCCTGCTTCCATGCCTCCTCTGGCCCAGGGTCCCCTCAGGGAGGACCCCATGGTGCTCACAGAGAGACATTGGAACATCCAGACTCTCAGCACTGACCATGGACCATGTCAGCTCACAACCTCCCAGATCCTGTGTGGGGCTTCTAGAGAGGGAGCGTGATGTGGGGGTGGCTAAGGAGGAGCAGGGGCTCCTTGTGGGGCAGGGACAGCCAGACAGTGCGTGCAAGGCTTGGCAGTCCTGAATGGCTCCAGGTTGTGGCACCAGCCGCTGTTTTGAATGTGAGTAGTTTGAGTGTCCGGGCAGTGCCCTGAGCATAAGAGCCCCAGCCAGCGCACCCTGAGCATCAGAGCCCTGTGAGGTGTCAGAGCCCCCCTGTGACAGGCCCCCTGAGTGTCAGAGCCCCCATGACAGGCCCCCTGAGTGTCAGAGCCCCCGTGACAGGCCCCCTGAGTGTCAGAGCCCCGTGACAGGCCCCCTGAGTGTCAGAGCCCCCGTGACAGGCCCCCTGAGTGTCAGAGCCCCGTGACAGGCCCCCTGAGTGTCAGAGCCCCCGTGACAGGCCCCCTGAGTGTCAGGAGCCCCCGTGACAGGCCCCCTGAGTGTCAGAGCCCCCGTGACAGGCCCCCTGAGTGTCAGAGCCCCCGTGACAGGCCCCCTGAGTGTCAGGAGCCCCCGTGACAGGCCCCCTGAGTGTCAGGAGCCCCCGTGACAGGCCCCCTGAGTGTCAGAGCCCCCGTGACAGGCCCCCTGAGTG
This sequence comes from Cryptotis parvus, assembly GCA_021461705.1. Taxonomy (NCBI): domain Eukaryota; kingdom Metazoa; phylum Chordata; class Mammalia; order Eulipotyphla; family Soricidae; genus Cryptotis; species Cryptotis parvus. The sequence goes on from JAJIBD010012383.1 coordinate 21,603, forward strand.
TCAGAGCCCCCGTGACAGGCCCCCTGAGTGTCAGAGCCCCCGTGACAGGCCCCCTGAGTGTCAGAGCCCCCGTGACAGGCCCCCTGAGTGTCAGAGCCCCCGTGACAGGCCCCCTGAGTGTCAGAGCCCCCGTGACAGGCCCCCTGAGTGTCAGAGCCCCCATGACGGCCGGCTCCTGAGTAGTGGAGTCGGTGCCAAGGAACAGTAGCATCAGGCTTTGTCTTTAGGTATTAGCCAACTTCCAGTGACTCTGGAACTCAGTCCAGGCCTTTGGCAGTTCTGGCACCTGTTCTGTGGCCACACACCCCTAACCGCACTTCTCTGGGGCAGTAGGTCTCATTCTGGCCCCAGCAAGAGTGACTGTTTCAGCTGCCAGTCACAGGGACTCTGCAACAGGCCGTCAGCAGTGCCCAAAGAAGACTTGGAGGTCTGGGGACGCCCTGCAGCATGGCCTGAGTGGGACACACTCTCAGACCAAGGACCATGTGGAGGGCATGTCTCCCTGGACACTGCCCAGCGCCCTCAGGAGAGACTTGGGTGCATAGTGCCTCCTCTTTGCTCCATGTCATTCGGCCACTGGCCACTTTCCTTGGTCACCCTCAAGACTTGGTGTTTCCTAAAGCCAGTCTTGCCAGTGTGAGTGTTTTTGTCAAATATCTGCTTAGTTTACAGCCATCAACCAGGAGAAACTGCTACAGCCATGACTGGTGGGCACCATCGTTTGTAATCTGCACCCCCTGTCATAAATGTAAACATTCCTGAAACAAAAGCAAAAACCTCAACCCTCAAAGAAAGGAGTTTAACATCAGTGCAATCTATCATTCTAGCCAGGAGAGTTGCCTCAAAGGCTTTCTGCCCTTTGAAACTCCGCAGGCCACTGCTGGCAGGAAGCCCTGTGGGCCCCTCACGTTCAGACAAGAAAAATTGCATGCACGTCGGCGTTATCGTTGACTGTCCACCCCGGGCTCGTGCCAGTGGGACAAGACAAAGCTCTTGTGACAGCCGCTGGAACAGCCTGCACACTTCCCTGTCACTGCCGATGATAACCTATGTCACTGCCGGCAGCATGCAGCCTGCTTCCAGAGGAAAGGGAGTGAGCTCGCCCGCCCCTTTGTCCTTCTCTCTGCTCCCCAGCCAAACCTTGAGAGCCAAGTAAGGTGATAGATGAAGGCAGCTAAAAATAGTTTGTTTTGCATGTAACATACAAGCAAGTGAATAATTTTCCTTCATAAGCAAGAGCCCGGGGACAGGCAGAGCTTGGTGGCAGTGGCAGCTAAGGGACATTGATGGAGCACGGCCTCCAGCTCAGTAAATCAGTTGTGGCGTTGCTTGGCACACGCAGCAAATGCTGCTGCAGCTGGGAGAGGAAAATAGCAAAGCCCCGGAGAAGCACTCCCCGCGTTTAAAAATTATACCCCAGCCCTTTGTGGCTGACATGGGGAATTTGACCATTCATCCCCGGCCTCCGCGAGTGGGAAATGAAAGCTACATCTGCCGCTCCCACGGCTCCTGGCTCTGCCTTTCAGATAACCTGGAACATTCCTGACCCTGAGCTGGGAACCACCTGCCATACGGGGGAAGAGCAGGGCAGGCAGCCATGAGCAGCTCCCAGAGCGCCCAGCCCCTGCAAGGACAGTTGTCAGGAGGCCCATGGTCTGTCAGTTGCCTGCCACTCCCAGCCTCTAGCTCCCTCAGCACTCTCAGATCTGTGCTCAGAGACCTGAGGCCCATTCCATTAGCCAGAATCATCCTCTCAGCAAAACTATTCCCAGGGAAGAACAGGCCAGGGCTCCAGCTGCTTGGTATTGTATGGGACTGCATGGGCTTCCTGGGTGTTGTGTGGTACTCGCGAGGGCTGTGTGGGTGTTATATGGGAGTGTGTAGGCTGTCCATGGTATTATATGGGACTGTTTGGGTTGTGTGGGTGTTATATGGTATACTGTGTGGGTTGTCTGGGTGTTATGGGACTGCGTGGACTGTGTGGGTTTTGTATGGGACTGCATGAGCTGTCCGGGTATTGTATGGGACTGTGTGGGCTGTCCAGGTGTTGTATGGTACTGTGTGGGCTGTCCGGGTCAAGTGTTGTATGTATGAAATTGTGTGGGCTATGTGGGTGTTGTATGGGACTGTGTAGGCTATCTGGGTATTGTATGGGACTGCGTGGCTGTCCGGGTCAGGTATTGTATGGGACTGTGTGGGACTGTGTGGGCTGCCTGGTGTTATGGGACTGCGTGGACTGTGTGCATTTTGTATGGTACTGCATGGACTATCCGGGTGTTGTATGGGACTGCGTGGGCTGTGTGCATGTTGTATGGGGCTTTGTGGACTTTCTGGGTGTTGTATGGGACTGTGTGGGCTATGGTGGGTGTTGTATGGGATTGTGTGGGCTGTCCAGGTGTTATGGGACTGTGTGGACTGTGTGGGTTTTGTATGGGACTGCATGGGCTGTCCGGGTGTTGTATTGGACTGTGTGGGCTGTCTATATTGTGTGGGACTACGTGGGTTGTCCAAGTATTGTATGGGACTGCGTGGGCTGTCCGAGTATTGTATGGGACTGTGTGGGTTGTATGTGATACTGTCTGAGTATTGTATGGGACCGTGTGGGTTGTATGTGGTACTATGTGAGCTGTCCATGGTATTGTGTGGGACTGTGTGGGCTGTCCATGGTGCTGACTGGGGCCCAGGTGAACTGCAGGGGTATTATTGAGTGGGAGACTTGGGGGAAAGGGGGTTGCCCATGGTACCAAGTGTGGCCCAGTGTGCTGTCCGTGGGTACTGGTATGGCCCATCATGCTGTCCACAGGTACAGGCTGTGGTCCGTGTGCTGCCCTTGGGTACTGGCTGTGGAGTGGGTGTGTGTCCGTGGTACTGAGTGTGCAGTACCCAGGTAAGTGCTTGGTATCATTTGGGCCAGGTGAGCTGTCATAGCACTGGTCAGGGCTAGGGCTGTACATGAGTCTGGATTTCGGAGACTGTCTGGTCCTGACCACAATAGGCTCTAACTTGGGAGCAGAGACATAGTGTTCTCTAAGAGGTCACAGGTTCTCATTCTTTCTCATACCCACCCTCTTTTAAGGCAGAATTCACAGCTTTATTTGTTTATATTTTTAATAAGCTCTCAAGATAATTCAAGGTCCTATTTTGAGCCCCTCCAAGCGAGCCGGTCTGGGATCAACCTTCTGTTTTCTGTCATCTGTGGATCTAATGCACCAGGCACAATAGGAAGCTCCAAGCTTGACCGAGACTGCATGCGGGGGGCAATAGAGCCATTAACCTCCAGTCTCCAGGCAGCAAGATTTATAAGAGCAGTGACTTTTGTACCAAAGCCTATTATCTGAAAAAGGGAGAGTTCAGTGTCTTTATTTTTAAAAATCATTAATATCCCACAAGCAGGTAATGGGAGTCTGTTATCTGCAGTTTGGTTACCCACAACCAGCTCTGCTCTTAAAATACATGCACAATCGTATACTCAGAGAAAACCAGCTTCAAGTCATCTTGGTGACAGTGTATGTTCCACTTGCCCTATTTTGCCATCACTTACTGTTGGTGCCCCCTTCCTGAGCCTGATCTGTGAATTGAAGCTCACGACAGGCTTGCATGGAGAGACGAGACTTTGGTGGAGAGAAAAGACAGGTCCTGGGCTGGGGTCCATGGCTCTCAGGCCACTGAGCTTCCTGTGCTTTAGCACTGCTCACAGAAGACTGAGCCCGTGAAGCAGACACAGAGTCTGATGAGTTGCTCTCTGTGCCCCTGCAGTGGTGCTTCCATTCCTCCATCTTAACCACAGCAGCCTTCCACCCCTCCCTATGAGACAGTGTCTGCACTGGCTTTTCACAAAGTTTTATACATCAGTTACTATTGTTACTGATAATGAAACAACAAATGGCCAAGAAGGATGGCACTTCCCTAGATTAAACAGTGTCAGTGCTGGCACAAATCTGCCTGTCATACTGCTCCAAGAGAAGCATGTGGACTGAACCAGGCAAAGATAGCATGTGTGGGTGTGTGTGGGAGTGTGTGTATAAGAGCTTGGAGTATACTAGGAGTATGTATGGGTATGTATCAGAGTGTGTTCCTGTGTGCGTGTTAGTATATTGTATGAGCATGTGAGTGCATGTCTGTGTAGATCTGTATGTACATGAGTATATGTGCATGTGTGTTCAAATATGTAAAAACATGAGTGCATGCATGAACAAGAGTCTTTGAGTGCCTGAGCATGTGTGATTGTGTACATAAAAGAGACTGTGCACTTGTGTGTGTATTTAGGCAAGATACTCTTGGGTTAATCTGATGTTCTAAAAACTCAAAGGTAAATTTTACTCATTAGTAATAAGCCTTTCTAATTTGTTTTTCCTCATGCTTCCATTAATTTTTTATAAGTAATATCAATAAGATGGTTTCCTTCTGATCAAATATTCTGATCGGCAGTAACCTGTATTTGAGAAAGAATTACTGAGTTGTGCTGGCTATAGTAGATACACAGACTGGCCGGGGTGTTCAGCTGTTGAACATTCGCTTGTGCTTGTTCTGGAGAGAGGAAGGGAGCCCTATGCTCTGTGTTCTGAAACATTCGATGCTAACAGACACAATAGTGACATTCATCCAACATGTTTGCCTGGCGCCAAGTCCCTTTATGTTTTTGAAATGAGGTAGACAAAAATCTGTTTCCTTTGGGAGTTTATGAATTCGTGCTAGTTCTGATTTTAATTGCTGAGCTTCCAGAGCAAATTCACAAAAAAGTCATTATTGAATAATGAAATAGATGGATGGCATGTCTGGCCTTAAAATTCCCCCAATGGGCGATAGATAATAAATATCAAATGTCTGTGTGAGGTAAAGAGTATGATGACTTACAACCATCCAGATCAGAGTTTGAGAATCTTAGTGGGACGGTGTGGTGTTGGAACGAGATAGTGGCATCCTTGGCTGATTAATTAGCAGGAAGCTGAGATCACAGGGGCCAGAGGGCTCCCTGGCAGAACTCTGAAACAAAGATGAGAGGGAGCTTCGGAAACTTCCGTTCTGAGACATGCTCTGCTTGGAAGCTAAAGAAACACAGCGCCTGCTGGTCTATTAATTGTAGGAGATTCAGAGTCAATCCTTGATGGTACCTCTGTCCTAGGGAAGAGCCCAGATTGCTGCTTCCCACTGAAAACTACAGTGTGGCTTCAGCAAACACCTGTGTGGTCTAAGAGCTGGTGCTGAGTCGTCCCTCAAACCGGTCATTTCTTTCTAAGAATCTAAGAAGGAACTGGGCTCTCCCTCCAGGCTGCTAGGCAGACCCAGGTGTGAAAAAACCTGGGTTTGTGAACAAACTATCCATTTCAAATGGGACCCATATTAAAATGGACAGTTTCACGTAGCTCCTAGGGAAAGCGGGCACGTGGGAGAAGGCCACGCCGGCGGACTTAGAGCGGGGATTTGGGCACCTCCCTCTCCATGTCGGTGGGCGTGGCTACGGACTCGCAGCCCCCGCAACCAGCTGAACTGGACAAGGGACAGACCAGACCCACGTCTTCGCTGGTGCCGGCCCTGCCCTGCAAGTGGCTTAGATAATAACGTATTCTAGGACCAGGTCCTTCCCAGGATCGTTCACATTTATATACCGTAATGATCATTGTAATTGCAACAAACTGGGGAGTTGGATGGGGAATGAGGAATTTAATGTCACACTAGAACTCACTATTGAATATACAATAGAGACTTATATCATAAACTGTAAATATCTGTAAGGCAAGTCACAAAGTGTAAGAGAAGAGAGAAATACAGAGACAGAAAGAAAAGGTGCCTGCTATAGGGGCAGGCTGTAGTTGGGTGGGAGGGAGTGTTGGAACATTAGTGGTGGGAATGGGGCACTGGTGGAGGATTGGGTGCCGGAACACTGTATGACAGAGACCCAATTATGAACATCCTTGTGATTGTATATCTCATGGTGGTATAATAAAAAATAAAAAAGTAAAAATAAAATGGACACTTTCAAAACTCTGCTAGTGGGAGTCTGTTCCCAGCCAATGACAGCTGTAGATGAAGTGCCCGGAAATTTAAGTTGAGTTAATTTATTGAGCGCTACATTATGGGATGAGAATTGATCTTGCTGACTCATCACCTCTATATTAATCATTGGTGTGTATTTTCCTCTGCTATTTGGATTCATTGACTTCTTTCATAAATTTAGCTGATTCTGATTTTTTTTTTTGGGTCATACCTGGCTATTTTCAGGGATTACTCCTGGATCTACACTCAAGAATTACTCCTGGCAGTGCTCATGGAAACCTATGGGATGCCAGGGATCAAACCCTGGTTGGCTGCATGCAAGGCAAATGCCCTACCCACTCTACTATGGCTCTGGCCCCAAATTTAGCTGATTCTTATCTTTCAGCCTACAACAGAGTAGAAATAATTATCTCTCTCTGGAAGGCATTTTTCCGGGTTCTGCACTGACTTTTGTCAGAATAGACTTGGTGCTTTTTATATAGTCAGGTCAGAGAAGAGGCAGCTTTGCTACAGTGGCCAGCAAGAGCTATGTTTAGGAGGCCAACTCTCTTGGAATTTCCTCATGTGTTACTTACTTCCGACTACTAAAATGCATTCTGTGCTTGTAGTCTTCTTCTAGAAGACTAGAAGGTGATTTCCTCTCACTAACATATTTTCAACAGGAAAAAAGGCAAGTGATGTTTTTATAGTTGAGCAGTCTCCAGGATTGTGCAGAAAATACCCATGTTGGCAAACATGTGCGTACAGGATATGTTGATGTTTACCCTCAATGGTGTTCTGCACAGTACATTTACCAGCACGTGATGGTTACCTGCTCAGGTGTGTGTGTGCACCTATGTGCTCACCTGCCACGTGAGTGTCCACTAGAAAGTTACCTGCCTCTTGGGTGTGCATGTACCAGACATTTACCTGCTGTCTATATGTGTATGCATGAGACAGTTACCTGCCTCGTGTGTGTGCATGCACAGAATGGTTACCTGCTGCATGTGTGTGTACTGGACAGTTACCTGTTGTGTGTGTCCCTGCACAAGATGGCTCCCTGCTGGGTGGGGGGGGGAACAGGACCAGGTGCCATGGGGGAACATGGTGCCTCATGTTCACACAGTCATGCACTCCCAGCAGCAGAGCCCTTGGCAGGTGGGCATGCGAACATTTGCCAGCTCATGTGTACATCTAACCCCGATGTTGCATGTCTCTTTCCCACGGGACTGCCCTCACCACTCTGAGGAGGATTTCCAAGCTGGCATTTCTTCCCCTCAGCAAGAGGGCAGTGTGCAGTCTCGGGGACACTCCCACCTTCTTCCAAACACCCCATGACCCCACGGAGGGAAGAGCTCCAGGCCTCAGAGTAAAGGGACCAAGTTTACACCTTCAGCCTGCGGCCCATGCGTGACCACCAAAGGTTCCTAAGTACAGGTGTGGACATGGGGATCAGGTGTTTGTACACAGCCAATGGCCACCTGCTCAGGGAGCCCCAGGGTAGCACAAAAAGAGGCAGGGCCCCATACACCTTTGTGAGGAGCTGGACCGAGCTGGCCGCTGAGTGGGCAGCACTGCAGTGGCCATATTTTCTGAAGAAAAGCTGATGTAACATCTTGGGCCCTGCCCTGGAAGTGACCTTCTATGCTTTGCCCATGGAATTGCCGAGAGGACCCCAACACACCAGCCCCCAAGAACATGGGACCCAAGCCCGAGATCCCCAGCATTCAGGGGAGAACGAATTCTGTACCATAATTGGCCTAAAGGAAGTGCAGTAGACTGATGCCTTATGAGATGGCAATTGGCCCAAACTGTTTAAAAAAAGCATGCCTTTAGCTACATTTATTATAGCTTTTACAAATGCCATTTTCATATTAATGCTAAAAGATTTATTTGACATCAAGTTACTCAAATATATGTACTTTTGGCATTTAAATTAACTTCTCATCCCAAGCTCTAAATGGGGAAATATGTCACCTTTTCTCAAACAATCAAGGCTCATTGTTAATTCAAAAGTTAATGAAATTTCGAGGCTATTTCCATATATTGAGGTGTAATGTCTATATCTGCTGCCCGTCTCCCCAGAATGATTAAAACTCGCTTCATTTATATTGGGTGTTAAATTTGACAGGGCAATTCAGGAAGTAAAATGGAAACAGATGCACACGGGATCGAGCTGGTCACTGGCGTGAAGTTTCAGAGCCTGAGCCCTGCAGGGTCCACCCTCCACCCCACCCAAGACCCCAGGCAGGAGCCTGAGAGCACCTGCTGTCCAGCTGTCCGGCTGCCCAATGCCCTGGGCATTGAATGTCTCCTGTGGACCTGGCACTCTACTGCTTGTTCACCATGTTCAAGGCTTGGGGGACTCTGGTTCCAGTTACCACAGATTCTTCTCCAGAATGGTACTCGGGGTTATGAATGAGGGAGAACAGATGAAGGCTGGGGCCCTCCCCCCCATAGTCCTTCCCTCACCCCTGACACCTTTGGATGCAGAACTGAGTGAGGCAGGAGCCACCACACCCACAGGGTGCCTGCAGTCCAGTCTGGCCATCAGACTACTACTGTCCCTGGGGACACACACAGCCGCACTCCACCGAGATCACACAGGAAAACCTCCTTTACACTATTGTGGGGGTTCTTGCCATATTCACTAGCTTTCCTGTGGTCTGTGTGCCTCTCCCTACTCTGCACAGACCCACCCTGGAATGAAGCTAAGCCATAAGCAGGCCCCAAACTTTTCAGCCTCAGAGCTGGTTAGAGCTATTTTGCACTGCTTTGAGCTGTTAGTGCTGTTTATGGCTGTTTGGCACTGGTTAGTCCTGGTTGGGGCTGGTTAGTGCTGGTGACAGCTGTTTGAAGATGGTTAGTCCTGGTTAAGGCTAGTTAGTGCTGGTTAGGGCTGGTTAGAACTGGTTAGGCCTCTTAGAAGCAGTCATGCCACTCAGAGCTGGACTTGGTGAACGCTGCTCATCCACGCTGTGGTTTTACCAGACATGCACAATATTCTAAGATGGCCCACAGAGAGTATAGCAATGTTTCTGTTGCATTGGAAACTCCTGAAGGGGTTCAGATGTTATAGAAGTGAGTTGATTACAGGCATGTTGCTGGGTGCCAGCAGATGCCCACTGGTGAGGCTGGACCCTACCCTTCCTCAGGGGGTGGCCAGAGGACAGCCCCGGTCTGGGAAGCAGCTGACTGGATGAGTATGACCCCGAAGTTTTCAGGAATTATCTGAGAAGGAGCATTGAGTCCCCCAGTGGGCCGGGAGCCTGGAGACCCCAGGACTTGGTCCCTTTGTTCCTGCTTACTGATCTGCATCCATGTGGTGGGTGCCCCAAGAGTGAGAGCTCAATGCAGTGGGGGGCAGGGGGCAGTTCCCAGGAAAGTGGGCTTCCTGTGACACTGGAGCAGATGGCTGTGGTGGAGGGACAGTAGGACCCAGGGTCCAGCTCGAGTGGAGGGCATGGCCCTGACCCTCCCCTACCCACAGGGGAGGTGCCGGGTCCAGGGCACCGGGTGCCCCCACTGACCAACCATGAGGCTCCAACGAGTCCCTGGCCCTGAAAGGTCAAGCAGGTGTGGCAGGAGACTCTCAGCACAGGAAGTTGTGTGTGTGTGTGTGTGTGCTTGCACATGTGTGCTGGCTTGGGATTGTGTGTATACATGTGCTGGCTGGGGTGTGTGTACATGGTACTGGCTAGGATGTGTGTACATGTCTTCTGGCTAGGATGTTAGTGTGTACATGTGTGCTGACTGGCAGTTTGTGTGTTCATGTGTGCTGGCTTGGGCATGCAGGCACATGTATGCTGGCTGAGGCATGTGTGCACACAGGAAAGCATGTATGTGTGTGGGGATGCGTGCGTGCATGTGTGTTCAGGCAGTAGGAAAGTGGTGTTGGTGTCTCCAGACCCAGTGGAGTTTGACTCCAGGATTATATCATTGCAGGCTGGTCACCCCACCCCCTTTGCCCTCTCCTGAGATTCCCACATGTCTCCCGGTCCCTCCTCACACCGTGCCTCTCAGCACCTTTGGGAACAGCTCCAGAAGAGGAAGGTGATCATTTACAGGAAGAGAATCATTGTTATTTAGAATTTCTCTGACACCCACGCTTGGGAAGAACCACAATCATCTGATTAAATAAATCCTCACAATGGCTTTTACAAACCACCCTCTGAGATTACATCTCACTCTTTATTGAGGCAGGTAAAACTTCCTCAAAGGCATCGAATATTTATCTGCCACCTGCCACCATCCACTCCTCCGTCCACCCACGCACCAGCTATCTGGGGTCTGTGAGCCCATCAGGCTTGCTAGCCTCGGGGCACCATCCAACCTCGCTCTTCCTGCCCCTTGTCACCCATTCCCTTTGTCTCTCCTATACTAGGACAGTATTCTAATAACACCAAACATTAGCCAAGCGACACAAATGCTGGCTGACTTCGACCGAGAATGTGGAAAGATAGGTCTACAGCTGAATCTAAAGAAAACCATGTTTATGAAGAATGAACTACTAGTTCCAGAGGCCCCATTCACTCTCAATGGAACAAACATCTCTGAATGCAGCAGTTATGTGTACCTAGGTCGAGAAATCAACATGATGAACGACCTAAAACCTGAGCTGCGCAGGAGGAAGAGAGTGGCATGGAATGCCTTCAAAGGCATCGAAAAAAAGCTAAAAGGACAAAGAACCTCCGGCTCCGGGCACATCTCTTTGACTCCACCATTCTCCCTGCATTAACATACGCCTCAGAGACCTGGGCCCTACGAAAGCAGGATGAGAATGCTATTCGGGTCTCCCAGAGAGGAATCCAAAGAGCTATGCTTGGAATATCACGCCTCACTCAAGTGAGAGAAGGAATCCGGTCTTCTGACCTCCGTCGCTATTCCAGAATCAGGGGACGCTGTCTCGTTTGCCAAGGCATCGAAAATCAGATGGGCTGGACATGTAATGCGATTTGGAGACGACCGCTGGACTAGAGCCGTTACTGACTGGATCCCACGGGATGTCAAAAGATCACATGGCCGTCCACCTACAAGATGCTCAGACTTCTTTGTCAAGACCCTGAAGGAACGGTTTGCGGCTCTTCACATTCCTGAATCAACCAGATGCCATTGGGCTACACTGGCACATGATAGGGTCCAATGGAAATGTTACTGGCGCCCGCTCGAGCAAATCGATGAATAACGGGATTCAAGTGATCAAGTGAGACTAGGACAGACTAGCACAGCCCCAGGCTTCAACCTAGGCCCCAGGTTTGTGGGCCACAAACCGCACAGGAACCACACAATTTTTTCAAGCTTGGTTTGTAGAATTTGTTTTAAAAATGCCTTTTTTTCATACTCAGTCCCTTCTCTTGCCCTGCCTCAGGAGAGCCGCCCACCTAAGGTGAGAGTGTGGCTCTCCCCAGAAGTCAGGTGCACATTCCTCCCCAGAACTCCCGGCCCATGAGGCCCAGGTAACAGGCACTGCCGCAGCTGTGACTCTCAGCTCGGGCCGAGAGTGGCCATCAAGAACTCTTCCTGCACTCCAAAGCGCCTTTGCATAGAGCCGGGCCACTCTGCCATTCACACTCACTGCTGCAAGCATCCCTGCTGGACCCAGAGGCAGCCCTCCAGGCCATCACTTCCTGCAACATCCACCCATCTGACATGATTTCTGTGTGCATCAGTAGGAGCATTGTGTGAATGTGGGTACATGTGAGTGTCTGGATGGTAGACAGTGGGCACAGCAGCCCTTCTGAGGACAGGGACGTGGGCCTGGCAGCTATGGCCACTACGGGGTAGTGTCCAGAGGGGCTAGTGAGTGGGAGGGACATCATTGCTATGTGAGTGGCAACTTTATAGGAACAAGCATTCATGCCCTAGGAAAAGTCCCCAGGACACTTCAAGGTACTTGGGGTAGGGGATGCTGAGCTCAGCCAGGTGTGTCCCTGGATCAGATTTGCCATGGAGACCACACAGAACTGAGGCCACCTGCATCATTCTGGAGCCTCAGGCTGTCCCTGTTCTCTGGGAGGTGGAAAACTAGATGGAAGTTCCCTCTGCACAGACACATTGGTCATCAGGAAACCCCACCAGTAGGCGACACCTGTCCTGTCCCTATGCCTTGTACTGAGCTAAACCCCTTTGTTCATCTCTCATGAAACAAGACCTGGTACCCACAAGGCCCAGGAACTATGGGCACAAGGAGCCAGCCTGGGGCCCAGAGGAGAAAAGGGACACGAGACAATGTCTCTGCACTGTCACAGAGCAGTAAGCAGGACACACAGGTGACAGGAGTTCATCCTTGCCTGGGGCCTTCTCCTGCATGATATTGTGAATCCCAGAACCCACAAAAAGACTCCTACCTGCACCCCCCAGCGCAGAGTTAGAAAGACATTTTGTCAGCAGTCACCTGGGAGAAGGACGTAATTAAATTATGATCATGCTTTTAAATATCTGTTTGTCTTTCCCATGTAGAATGGCGGCTTATTAAATCCCTCCCCACGCCTTCACTGTAGCAGAATTCTAAACTGTTTTGAAAACATTCCTTAGAGCCACACAACAATAATTAACAGCCTAGCAAGTGCTGAACAGCAAGCAGCTGAGAGTAAGGCAGCCGCATGTCAGCACTGCACAATTAATCACGGACCAACCCACTGCGCTGAGGATTTACGTACAGCCAGCAAGGAGCTGACGAGGCCCCCACTGGCCCTCACCATGGGTGTCAAGAGCAGATTCCTCCTGAGCAACAGAAGGCAGCTCTGGGCATCACATTTTTTCTGGATCTGAGTTCACCCATTTAGGCACTTTGTATACCTTCTGGGACACAGAAACTAAGGTCGCACCCTGTCCATAGTGCCACATAGGCCACAGACCCCGGGAGGACACACACTGCACTGCCTGTAGGCCTCGCCAAAAAGGAGGGTTCATATGAGAGGAGGTCCATCTGACCCCAGGCAGGCAGGGCATGAGGCAGTGCTGAATGGGGTGATCAGGGCACCTGATCACCTGCTTGGTACCTGGTGTCCCTTAGAAAGTACCCAGGTTCATCTCATGCTGCTTGTTACAACAAGGAGAATATGGGCTATGGTCCATTGAAAGCGCTTTAACAGAAAAGGGCTGGTGCTGGTATAGGTAACATGTCCTACAGAGCAGCATACTGAACAGCAGTAGGAGAAACCCTCTCTACACTGGGGTCAGTGCTGAACAGTCAGAGAAACCCTCTCGACACCAGGGCCAGTGCTCACCAACAGTGAGAGAAACTACACATGGCCCCTACACACGGCCCCCCTATGCAGAATCGCAGCATCTCTATGGCTTCAATGGCCAGGAACCAGCAGTGTGTACCCTCCAGGGCTACTGGGCCACCACCTGATCATGAGAGCCCAGGACAAGGCTGACAACCCCATCCCTGCGAAGGCTCTAGGAGGACATGCAGCTTCAGCCTAAGGCCGTACCTCTGACCCGGCAGTGTCCATGTCCAGGCTGTTATGGAGTGGGGGCACACAGAGGGCAGCCGAGCAGAAAGGCAATCCTGAGCCCAGGCAGCACTGTCCCTTAGGGAGTGTCCAGGGACCAGGCAGTCGCTACTGCATATGCACTCAGTGCCTGCTGCCCACCAAAGTCTTTGACGTCTCCAGCCTACAACTCCCGCGATTCTGAAGCTCAGTAACTTTGCCCATAAAAACTACCACTAGTTCCATAAATCCAAGCTCATTAACTCTTTCTTATGTGCTGAGTTATTAAAATGTCTCTGCTCAGCTCGAGTCCTTGGGGTGCCCACAATTCATGGGAGTGACCCGATGGCACTGGGTTTGGACTTGGTTGCACAGGAGATGAGGGATGGGTGAGCTGGGTGCAGATGCCCGGGGGGAGGGTGGCAAAGTGGGCAGGCAGGGGAGGACAGAGCAGGAGGTAGCAGGCCAGCCAAGCCCACATTTGCTCCTGTTAGACAGAATGGCCAGTCTCACCCTGAGGCCACCTTGTGAGCAACCATCACAGATCATGGTTGGGACAGGCACCCGCCTGCCTGTGAGGGCCCCTTTCCTGTCAGCTCATCTAGGTCATTCTGTCCTACTGAGCTCAATATGCCTCCTAATGCAGACAGGACAGGTCCATATCTGCAGGCCTGGTTGAAGTCAATGAGCCCAAGCAGGCTCTGTACATAGCCACATGCAGAGTGGTGCAGATGGGCACCACAGCAGATAGACACCAACAGGAGGCAGTAGAGAGGCGGTGTCCAGGGCTGAGACAGTCAAACCCATAGTCTACTCTGTGGGAGGTGGTGTCCGGGGCCCAGACAATCAGACCCACAGTCCACACTGCAGGTGTTGGTGTCCAGGGCCGAGACAGTCAAATCCAGAGTCCACACAGTGGCACAGAAGAGCAGGAGCTGATCCAGGCAATAAGAGGTGGCCAGGAGGAAAGCAAGCCTGAGTGGGATGGGGCGGCAGCCAGTGGGAGAGGGGGTAGTTGAATAGGAGTCTGGCCCAGAGGCCATCTAGGGAAGTGAGAGAGGGTCCCCTCTACCCCTTCTGGGCTCTGCTGCCCACAGGTGCCTTCGTGCTGTCTGCCCAGGGCCATGCTTGCACTTGCAGTCTGAGCCTGGTCTCACATGAACGTCGTCCTCTCTTAAGGAGCCCTGAGTCCAGTCTGCTCTCCCAGCCAGGAAGGACCAGCTTCTGCAGACAAACCCACCCTCAGACCCAACCCCAGGACTCGGCACAGCTCTGAGTAGTGGACGGAGATGGTGGTCAGCCTGTGGACTCAGCTCCCCAGAGCTCCCAAAGAGCCCGGCAAAATCAGGGCAGGTCAGCAGCAGGTCAGTGGCAGGATCAGCAGCGGGGCCAACAGCAAGCTGCCTGCTGCTGCCTGTCCTGCTGCAGCTTTTGTGGGGGCTGCCTGGTCCTCAGTTATTCCCTGGAGTGGACAAGTGACCACTTTGGCCACCTTCAGGCAAGCGAAATGGAGTCAGATCAAGCCAGCTCTTCCTCTCTGCCTGGGCCTCTGCCCCTCACCTGCTCTGTTGCTGTGCTTAGTGCCGACTGCTCCAGCTGCCGGGCAGTACCTGACTGTCCATTACTTGACTGCCTTCCATTCCAAAGAGCTATTCAATGATCTGTCTTCAAAGCATATATGTCAATCTCTCAAAACCTCATCACTCAAGGCTATTTTAGAGGTAAGAGCTGCCCCTGCCTGCCCAGGAACTGTCTGTCATGACCCTGGACTCATAGACGGTGTCCAGGCCTGCTGGGCACAGGGGACAGGAAGTGTCTCCCTGAACACCACAGTCACCAGCACTTGGGGTGCTGTTGGACATTGTCTGGGTCACCTTCCTGGCTAAGGGGAGGTACAGGTGATCTACCTCACCTGGTACCTCGCCCTCCCTCCTGGGGACCCCACGAGATACTGTTTGGGAACATGAATGCCCAGAGGGTCTGTGAAGCTCAACCCAGCTCATGGTAGGAAAGCCACCCAGGTCACCTATAGCATCAAAGAAATGGACCCTAGGGCCACCGTGTCCATTCCAGAGTATTCCCACCACCAGGAGGCCCTTTCTCCCACTCATAGGGTATCAATGATAGATGACTGTCCCTGTTTGGCTCTTCCAGATGTTTCCATGTGGTTAATAATATTTGCCTCAGTGCCCACCGGGCACTTTGTGGGGTGCAGACTCCCCCTTGTGGTCTGGGGTCACCCTCTTGGCGCCCTGGTTGGCACACTGGCTCTGGCCTTGCAGGACTTGTGTCTAGTGGCAGATCGCATGACTCCCCACAGGGGGCAGGTCTCTGAGGCAACTCAGGAATCTGGAAGCAGAAGCAGCACGCTCCGCCCCGGCTGTCCCCCAGCCCTAGCCTTTCAGCCCCTTTCCGTTGCATGGTTGTCTTCTCAGTAGTGAGCTGTGAGACTTTATCCCTGACTCAAGTTCCCTATCAGTCAGGTTGAAAACATTTTCTGCCAGTTAAGACCTTACTTTTTGTTTTCATTTAATGCTGTTTTTTGAAACCTTAAAGTTTCAAAAAATTTTGACAGTATTTCCCTTGATGAATAGTGTTCTCTGGGTTGTATCTGACAACTGTTTGCCAAATCCGAACAAATGAAAATATATCTCCAATTTTCCTCTAGAAGTTTCCTACTTCTAGCTCTCTTCCCTGTGATCTAGTCAGTGCTTGCCTGGGCTTGGGGTGAGCTGTGCAGGCAACGCTCTGTAGAGGCTCAGAGAGTCATTTGTAAAACCACTTGCCTCAGGGGGCTGGGGGTGCACACTTGCTGTGCTCTGGCTCACTCCTGGCAGGGCTCAGGGGACCATATGTGGTTCCAGGGATGGAACGAGGTCAGCCACATTCAAGACAAGCACCTTAACCCCTATACTGTCCCTCTGGCCCTTGGAATCACTTATTGCGAAGACATCCTGAGCGATTAGTTCCCTACAGATGTGAGCATGGAGTCCTAAACTCTTACTCTCGTTTGGCTTATCTGTATTCTTGCGCCTCTCCCTCTGCTTTATAATCAGACGGCAAGTCATTCCCACTGTACTCTTGCCCCTGCGCAGTCACGCCAACTCTCACAGCCTTTGGATTTCCATAAACTCTTGGGATCACCCTATCCTCTCATACAAGAAAGTGCAGGGGCTTGACAGCTGTGGCATGACTCTGTGGCTCAGGTCAGGGTGAGTTTGTTAACTTGACATTTCTGACGCATCAATCCTCAAAAAAACAGAATGTCCAGGACACACACTGTGGTTTCTCTCAGAGAATTCCTGGAACTTCCAGGACACAACTTCTCTTGCTAAGTTTGATTCCTGCTTATTGTCGGTGCTCTTATGGATGGGTCTATTTTTTATTATTTTCACTTTTAGGTTATTTGCTGGAATATAACCTTGCAGCCACGTGCTCTCTTCACTTTGCTTACCCTGCAGTCTTGATAAAGCACTTAGAGTTCTAGTCTCTTCTAGTGATTCCAGCAGGTTTTCTAGACAGCAGACAACAGTCCCTACAAACCAACACAGCCTCTTCCTTCCCGTACTGAGGCATGATCACATCTGTCTTTCTATTTGTTGTCTGTCTTTCACTCATTGCTCTCCATGCAACTAGCCATGTGGGTGGGTGTGTCCTCTCTCCTCCCTGTGAGGGTGCATGGACATGTGGGAAGGTGGCCCCTCTTCTATCCAGGGTCCCTTGGTCCACCATCAGCCTTAGCGCCAATCATTCCCTCTGCCAAAGCACTGGCCATCCGTGGGCAGCACTAGACCGCCAGACACCTTTTGTGCCTCTGTCCTGAGGTGTCTCCCTGCTTTGACTTGTCGCCGAGCAGAGCTCATGGCTCTTCAAACCCACCCTCACTACCCCTTCTGCCTGTGACCATGTCCTGTACAGTTCAGAGGGCTGGCAGTCAGGAAGCAGAGACCTGGCACTGAGCCATTTCCAGGCCTGTCTCTGTTCACCTGAGCCATCTGGTTGGGGGACAATACACTGTTGCCTGCCTTCCCTGTGCAGACACTGTCTCTGTCCCTCCCAGGTTCCTCATTCCTGGCTTTTGTCTTTTTCTATAGACTGCCTGTACAAAAATGTGTCTGTTCAGTTTGGCTTCTGTTTATTTTCTTCTATTTCATTGATTTCTTCTCCAGTGTTTATTACTGTCTCCAACTTGATTTGCCTCTTCTCTGCTTTTCCACCTTTTCTTCGGGTGCAAGTGTAGGTCATTGATTTGCGCCTTTTCTTCCCAGCAGGCAGCAGGACTGGGGAGGCAGGAGTGGCCCCAGGCCCTTCCTGCTGCACCCCCACGGCTGTGAATAAGCGACACTTTGCTTTCATTCGATCTGAAGATTTTTCTAATTCCCTGTACGATTTCCCCAGTGATCTGTGGGTTATTTAGAAATGTAGCTTAGCATTTCCCAGGTTGTTCTCTGTTGTTGATTTACAACTTAATTCTCCTGTAGACAGAGAACATACTTCGTATGATTTCAAGCCTATGAATGTATTGAATTCTTTTTATGGGCCAGCACAGTGAAAATGTGCTGCAAATGTACATTTGTACTTGAGGAGAGCATGTGCTCCCAGTTACTTCCGAACACGCTTGTGCTTGTCAATTAGGCTGAACTGTTTGTTCCTTTGTCTGGAGTCTGATATGTGCTGTGGCATAGCCGCATCCATTAGCAAATGCAGCTTCCTTGGAGCAACTGTTTACAAGTCATGTGTTCTCCTCTCTGCTTACTTCCAGCAGAGTGGACCTCGTGTTATTGATCTTGAAAACCTAAAGGAAATTCCTGTTTTTAGAGTCTGGCCATCTCTGTCTTTTTATTTAGATATATAACCCCTTTATATTTAATGCAGTCACCAGGAGGGTCTCCGGTCCTTGCTCTTCCCTTGTGGCACATCCTGATTCTCAGCTCTCTGGTGATGCAGTGAGAAGCTCCCATACCCAGGATGGCTTATGCTCATCCTTGCTGCTCTAAAGGCAGCAGTGAAGGCTGTGAGCCCTCCCCCACCTACCCAGGAAATGGTTCCCATCACTCCCAGAGGAGCTTCCAGGAGCTGGCTGGAGCATCTGGTCACTGGCCTTCTGCCTTGGGGTATCGTCCAGGCCCCAGCTGCCCCCCTCCTCCTCCCCTGAAACAGTACCCATGTCTCTGGCTTCACTGTGGGGTGCTGGTCTGCATATCACCCTTTCAACTGTCTTACCCTTGGCTGGTGGCACCAGTCAAGGGCAGATTTGAAAGCATAGTGACACTAGTGCCCAGAAGAAGGACTTCTCAGTGGGAGGGAGCAGGAGGGGAAGTGTGATGTTTGCTGGTGTCTCATTACCAATCTGCCCTTTCCTCTCGTTGTTCCTCATGCATTTGCTTTGACAAACCATCACGGTTCTGATATCCGCCAAACAGTGACCATTTTAAGGTGCTGAATGGCAATAAAGGAGCTAGGGTGAGGCAGGCAGCTTGGTGTGTCGAATCTCACAATGCTGAAAGCTCAAGAATAAGTCTTTTAGCAGATTCACCAAGTGATGATTGGACTGGCTTGCAGCATATGTTGGGCAGAGGTGGGCAGAGGCATGTGGCCAGGCGAGTACAGAGACTTCTCAAAGGTACTACTGATGTGTGGGCGGAGCTGGAGCCCCAGGAGAAGCTGGAGGTAGGTATGGACTGACCAGGACAGGGCCCAGCACCCCATGCTCCATATCCAGTTCTCCTCCCCCAGGTGCAAGTGAGACACGACTCTGACCAGCAGAGCAACAGAACCAAAATAGAGGTCCCTCTCCGCGGTCCCTGATTAGGCCTGGCCCTCAGCCTCGGGGAGGGAAGGGGCAGCTCCCTGGGGTGCAGCTGGATGAGAGGGGTCCCTCTCCCAGGAAAAGGGCATTTGGCGGTAAACTTCCAGGTCACCCTGAGGCTGACCTCTGCCCCCGCAGGCCTCAACTGAGGAACCTACAGCCACCTAGACTAGGGCAGAACCCACACTACTGCTGCTTGGAGCCCCCCAGAAAAGCCCCCACAGGCCACAGTGACTCCCAAATAGATGACCCCTTCCCACAAGTCTCTGCTCTTACCCGACTCTGCCCTCACTCACCCCAGAGAGAACAGGGCTCTCGGGAGACCATTGTTGCTAGATTGCAGTTCACGTAAAGGGGAGCAGCCGCATGACAAGCAGATCTGAGGGCGCCTGAAACAGCCACCTCTAGGACCCGGCGCTGCGCCCCGCAAGAGGTCATGATCTCTGGGGAGGCTGGGCAGGGCTCCCCTGACAGCTGCACCCTCTGCAGGCTGGAATTAACGGCCTGTCTGTGCCTAGTCAGTGATGGACACCCAGACTTCCAGGTATAATTTCCAGGAAGGGAAAGTCATTTCGTTCTCGTCCGAGTAAGCGCTCTATCATACTAACAACGTCAAACAAAGTTATTATCTGGCTCTTTTCCAAGGAATGAAAAAACAGAAAGGTCATATTATTTAATAGCTTTGTACTCTGTAATAATCAAATTTGTAAGCTTGGAGAAATAAACCGCTGGCATCTATCGGTCCTGAGCTTGGTTAACTGCATACTCGCAGCCCTGTACTGCCATCTCTCAGGCACGAACTGAAAGGGGCAGGAGCAGTAGCCACCACAAGTGGGGACGTGGAAATAAGGGCAGGTGCCCCCTAGGGAACAGCCCTGCTCATTCTGTGTCCCAGTGGTCACCTGTCCCACCCCACACCCTGTCCTCTCTGGGGGCACGAGCTCACAGGGCCCTCGTGGACACTGTCTCTGCCCACCAACAAAGGGTCAGTCCTCAAGAGGGCACACACAGAACAGAGTATATACACTGGCATACATAGGCACAGGGGACACACACGAGCACAGAGGGGCACACATGGGCATGCACAGACACACAGGGGTACACACGGACACACGGCATATGTGAGCACACATGGGCATACACAAGCATACAGGGGCACACAGGCATGCAGGGACACACAGGGGTAAATGTGGGCACACAGGGGCACACATGGGCATACATAGGCATACAGGGGTATTGCAGTACACTGTTGCCCAGGGCCTCTGCACCTTGCCTGGAGTTATCTCCTACAGGCCATTTGGTCAATAGGGACAGAAACAATCTGTGGCTTTATGTGGCAGAATATCTGACCATGTATTCTATGTTAGCTGGTATAAATATGTTCTCTCATGCTACCACATCATCGTAGGACTAGGCAGATCTTACCAGTATATTTGCCTGGCCACTTTGGATCTTTAAGTATAATCTAGTTATAACTAGACCAGAGAAAAGTGCTGTTTGCCTCGAAGCAAGAAAGCATGGCTCTCTAATAATTCTAAAGGTTAACATACAAACAACCATGAAATAAAGACATGAATCTTGTGAAGACTTGGAGAAATATATACCTAGCTATAGAATATCCATGGTACAGATGCTTGCCTTTGTATTTTGAGATACAGTTCATCTCAGATGCCCTTCCCCCCATCTGCCTAGGGCCTGCTGAAAAACCAAGGACCTGAAGCCTTGGCTGGGGCAATATTAACACTTCAATGGGACAAGTTGAGGTCCTGGAAGAAGTTACCTGAAGAGAATTGGCCTTAACTGCTTTCTGCTGATGTGGGTCGGTCAAGGATAAAAATTTATAAAAAGTTCAATAGTACAGCAGGTAGGGCGTTTGTCTTGCACGCAGTCAATCTGGGTTCAATCCCCGGCATCCCATATGGTCCCCTGAGCACTACCAGGAGTAATTTCTGAGTGAAGAGCCAGAAGCAACCCCTGAGCACTGTCAGGTATGACCCAAAAAGGAAAAAAAAAAGCTGCAGCCTGCTCTCTTCCACGCTTTTTCTTCTTTCTTCCCCTTCACTCTCTGCCTCTGCTCTCATCCACTTCCATCTCTTCCCTGTCGGCCTTAGCACGTGGTAGCGGCCATCTTGGTCTAGGATTCTAAACCTACATGTGGCCATGGCCCAGCTAGGAACCCTAAAGTCTGGATTTTACTATTGCTGAACTGCATACCCAGAGTAAATGTGAAAAGCCTTTTGAAACTTCAGTAAATTCATGAGTCTTTCTCTGTCTGCTGGCCACCGATCCCCTGGGGCAGAAGGGGGATCCCTATACCCTGCTCCCGAATTTTGTTGTGGAACCCAGCGTTCTCTGACACAGTGGCACACAGGGGCATGCACGGGCACACAGGGCAGACACAGTCACACAGGGGCACATGTGGGCATACAGGGGCACACACGAGCACCAAGCCCCACCTTCCTTTCTTTCTGGCTGGCCATGACCTGCATCCTCCCCTGGGGGAGCCCATGTGTGCCTGCTGGGCCCTGTGTGCAGACATCAGGGGTGCTTTGGGGACTGGAGCTCTCAGGGAGAGAGGAGAGGGCAGAGGCGAAGGGGTAAGACTGCAGGGCAGCTGCCCCTGGAGGCAAACACAGGACAGGGCCAGCCAGACAGCAAACAGTTAACCCAGACTGGCCCCCTGGTGACCAGCAGGCTTCCGCAATCATCGTGGCACTCGCTATTATGCCAGTTTAATAGCTTGAAAATGAACTCATTAGCGGCCTTTTATCAATGGGGAAAGTCTATTAAGCGCGATGTGTGGTGCAGGCCTGGGAGATGTTTCCACCTGGCTGGAGACCAGAGGATCCCTACTTCCCGCAGCCAGGCCCAGCTCTGCCCCATCCCGCCATGCTGCATATGGTGGGGGGAAAGGAGCATCCACACCTCCCAGCAGCACAAGGGCTGTCTCTACTATTTCATCTGGATAAAAGTTGGCCCCCTGAAGGTGACCGGCCACATTCATGGGCCCAGTCGGCACAGGCCTGGCTGGCCCTGGACCCTCCCCACCAGGGCACCTCATGGGGCACTGCTAAGCTCTTCACCTGCTATTTCCTCTGGGGGCACACAGCCGTGCTTACCCCCCAGTCTCACTCTGGAGCCCGCCCAGGACGCCCACCCCCATGCTCCTCTAGACTCCAACCTCCCTCTGACATCAGTGTGGGCTGTTGTCACAGTTTGAAAGGCCACTTTGACCACCACATGGAAGATGGCAAGAAGTGGGGGTGCGTCTCCCCACCCAGGAACCCAGCACAGCCCAGCAGGGGAAGAATCCCGACCCAGGAAGGCACCATCCCTGAGAACCTCCACCCCCCTCCAGGGAACCCCATCACGGCAAGAGGGAGTCCACCCCAGCCTGGCAGTCGGGAGCCCTGGGCTGACCTGGGCCATCTCCTCAGCTCCTGGAGTAAGAACATCCCACCGGAGGCTAGAGGCAAATGGGCTGCAGTGGAGTGTGGGGCAGGGTTGAGCCAGGAAGACTGCAAGGAACAGAGCTGGACCATGTCCACAGGCAGGGGACAAGCCCCATGGGAGCTGACCATGTCCACAGGCCCCCAATGGGCTTTCCCAGACAGGCGAGGCCCCACAGCCATCTCTCCCTGGTGATGGCGAGTCCAAGCTAAGCTGTGCTACTACACCAGGTCTGCACTGACAGACCTGCACCCAGGCTTTCGGGGACTGCCCCACTGGGCCCCGGCTGGCAGGGACAGGCTCGGCCGGTTCCTGGGGGACATGCCTGTGTGAATCCAAGTGTCCCTGAAACATGGCCCTCGGTGCCTCTGCAAGAGAATCACCTCAGACTCTAGGCACCCTCCATGGCCCCTCAGCCTATGGTCAAGCGAGGGAATCCCCTCAGACTGCAGGCGGCCTCCGAGCCCCGCTGCCCGGGTCAGGTGAGGACTCGGGGCTAGGGCCAGACCCTGACTGATGGCCCACCAAGAGACCCTGTGGCGACCATGTTGGAACCACTCCTACGCTGCGGAGCTAGTAAGATGTGGCAATTAAAAACAGCTAAAATGAAGCAATTTATGGCTTACAGATGTCAATTCATGGCAGAAATCACTGCCGATATTGTACCAGCAAGCCAACATTTATTTGGTAATTAATGATTAAACAGTAATTTCCCAAGGTACTAGCCACCTGGTATCTGCTGTGGGCAGGGCTGGTCCTGAGTGGCAGTGTGCCTGTGTTCCCTGCAGGGTGGCAGGGGGGTACCCTGCCCAGGTGCCAGCTGCACCTGGGGTGGGCAGTCTCTGTGCAGGGCAGACAAGTTGGGGAAGTGCCAGCTCCCAGGAGGTCAGGCCCAGGCTCCAGCTAAACCCCGTCCTCTTCTTGGGCAGGGAGCAACTGGCCTCTCATTCCCACAGTGCTGGGCAGGGGGTGGGCAGCAGGGGTGGGTGCAGGAAGAGGATGCAACTTGCCCCTGTAACCCCCACTGTCTGTCACAAGGATCATCAGGCTGCAGGGGCGGAGAGGGAGAATCAGTGCTATTCAATTATTGGATTTTGTTCACTTGTCATCACCCTAAAAATCATCACTGCTTTCAGAGCTGCTAAAAGAGCAGGAACTCAGCAAATTGCTCTCTCGGTGTAGTAACTTCAGCTCTCCACAGCTCTGCAGAGCGGCAGAAGCTGCATAACACTGCACCGCAAGCAAATCGCACTTAATGTAGCTGTTTCGATGATTTGTTTTGCATTATGTAATTTTATTGGAATGATTCCTTTGTCACCACTTTGCATGTAGTTCATTTTGACACTTTCCACTTATCATGTAAAATATACATTTGATGCAACATAATATAAGCAAAGTGGCCACATGGGAGTGAGGGATCCAGTGACCACATGAGGAATGAAGCCCATATGCAAGGCCAACCCATGGCCACACCCATGACCAGCTGCTACTGTGCACTGACCAAAGGGTCTGGCCAGCGGGAAGGGCCAGGACAGCAGGTGAGAGCCAGGCTGGGACAGACATGGCTCTCCATCACACAATGAAAGTTACAGGTGTGCTGTAATGAATCACAATGATTTGACATGATTTCCAAAGATAAACGTGACACAGATCCTACATGCTCACTCAAGCCACCCACGGCTGGGGAATACACACCAGACCATCCACTCAGCATGCAGCTAATCCCCGCCGCTCCACTGTATGGGTGGCTCCTGACTGGGACAGTGGCATCTCTGTCCAGCACAGGCCCCACCCCCTGGGCTCAGTGTCCCTCAGCTTCCAGTTCTAAAATTCTCTTGCCAGCCCCTCTTTTCTTGCCAGCTGCCACTAGGCCTTCCTGGGGGCAGGTATGAACCTAGGGAAGCGACACCTCGGCATATGGGTGACAGCAGCTGCCCCAGGGGCAAGAGTCAGGGATTGGGTGTGGGGAACCACCTGTGTCCTGGGCACTGATGGGGCTGCCCAGCCTGAGCCTTCCCTGCTGCGATCTATCCCGCCCGTGATCTATCCTGCCTGTGATCTATCCTGCCGAGACCTATCCTGCCCATTACCTATCCTGCCGAGATCTATCCTGCCCATTGTCTATCTTGCCCATAATCTATTCTGCCTGTGATCTGTCCTGCTGCGATCTATCCTGCCCGTGATCTATCCCTGCCTGTGATCTATCCTGCCGAGACCTATCCTGCCCATTACCTATCCTGCCGAGATCTATCCTGCCCATAATCTATTCTGCCTGTGATCTGTCCTGCTGTGATCTATCCTGCCTGTGATCTATCTTGCCCATAATCTATTCTGCCTGTGATCTGTCCTGCCGTGATCTATCCTGCCTGTGATCTATCTTGCCCGTGATCTATCCTGCCTGTGATCTATCCTGCCCGTGTATGTGTGGTGTATATGTGCTGTGAGTGCAATATGTGTGATGTGTTTTGTTATGTGTGTTATTATGTGTGGTGTGTATAAATTGTGTATAATGTGTGTTCTGTATGTATGTGCTATATGTGATGTGTATTTCCGTGTGTGTCATATGTATTGTGTGTATGGGCAGGTTGTGTGCCAGATGGCTGTGGGGCTGGGGTTTCCCACAATGGGTACTTCTGATTGCTCCACGTGACAGCTCCAGGGTCCTGGCCCACGAAGTGCAGCAGCCACTATAGGAAGGGAAGGTGACTGGCAAGAACCCCCTCCACAGCCTCTGAGGTCACTGTGTGCAAAAGGCGGCCTGTGGGAACCTGGAACCGAGCCCACCAGCTCCATGCAACCCACTCCACGTACTCGGGGTCCCAGAGGGCTGAACATCACACAGAATCTGGGTCAACTCTCAAAATGTGGAAATAGTTTGTTCTGGAAAAGTGTCTGAGGAACTCACTGTTTAGGTGGGACCAGGCAAAGAGAGAATGCATTCAGGAATGTTTTGGCAGTCTAAGAAGTACAGAGCCAGCAGAGAGTGACAAGAACCTTCCTTGGGAAGTGCAGGTTTAAGCTGCCTCAGAGGGAAGGACTAGAGCTCATGGGGCTTTGATCACTCAGAGCTATGGCTACTCTTGGCCTGAGTGGCCCAAGGTCATGGGCTGGGGAACAAAACTGTGCTTTACTTGACACAAAAAGGAACAGAACCTGGAAGCCAGTCCCCAAAAAAATAAGGAAGGAAGGAAGGAAGGAAGGAAGGAAGGAAGGAAGGAAGGAAGGAAGGAAGGAAGGAAGGAAGGAAGGAAGGAAGGAAGGAAGGAAGGAAGGAAGGGAGGGAGGGAGGGAGGGAGGGAGGGAGGGAGGGAGGGAGGGAGGGAGGGAGGGAGGGAGGGAGGGAGGGAGGGAGGGAGGGAGGAGGGAGGAGGGAGGAAGGGAGGAGAAAGGAGGGAGGGAGGAGGAAGGGAAGAAGGAGGGAGGGAGAGAGGGAAGGAGGGGGAAGGGAGGGAGGGAGGGATGGAGGAAGGAGAAGAAATCAGCTGAGGTTTGCAGGCTTACCCAGCTATGAGTCAGGAGTGATTCCTGGAGAGGAGGAGAGGAAGTTGGAGTTTCTGACGCCTTGTCCTCACTATGTAGCTGTCATTACTCTATCAATAAAGTGGAAGGGACACTTAGTTAAATGAGCAGTAGAGAGATTGGTGTATTTGTAGAGAGAAATCACATTTAAATTCTGAGGCTTGATCAAACAGATTTTGATCATGCTGTAGATTGTGCATTTTATTTTAGCGGCATCACATGCCCTGAAACTTGAACTATTATTCCAGGCAAAGACTGGATGATTTTTCACCTCACACCAGGAACACAGGTGGCCATCAAAGTGTGGACACACACATGCACACATGCACATGAATACAAAAGTACTTGAGTGTTGGGTATGCACACATATGGGTACACATGCTCACACACATAAAAACATGAACACATATGTGTGGGCACAAGTACATGAATGACCCTGGGTGAGTATGCGCTCAGGTATGCATAAGAACACATGTGCATACTCCCTTAAGCATACATATGCAGGTATACTTATACGCCATGCATACATACATGAATACACACGCACAGTCCTCAGGCATGTACACATGTTTAGATACACAGCACATTCACACTCCCTCAGGTATGAGTACACCCAGACATACACGCATGCACCCGTTCTCAGGTCTGCATGCTCACACACATGCCTACACAGGCGTGCACACACACACTCAGGTCTGTACACTCACGCATATGCCCACACAGACATGCACACACACCCTCATCACCTACTCTGACTCTTCTACCACCTCCTTCTAGGCAGCCAGCATTGTGCTATTCTCTTAATCAAAAGCTTAAAACACTAAAGCATCTGCTGACGGCAAACACTCAGAAATAGAGTCCCATGAAGACCAAACAAAAAAAAAACAGTGGAAAGGGGAAGTGGGGGATATTAAATTTTTCATTAGTTTTGTTGCCCAAAGCTTTTAGGCTTGGGGCATGGCAGCAGACTTGCCTCTGATCCGTAATCCTGTCTCTTTGGAGGAACTTGAGTAAAGCTCAAAATGGTGATGACAGTAGGCTTCAGTCATCTGAGAGACCACCAAAAACGGATGCACAAGTAACGGGAAGGAGATTGTTACAAAACTCTAAGAATCTGGATTTTAGATGTTTGCTCCTGAATTCTTAGCATTGGCTAATGTCGCTAAGGTCCGGTTCTCAGGATAACAGAGTGCTGACACACTCTGGGATCCAACTTAAAGGTCAATTATACAGATAGTGCTGGATAAGTGAATTAAATGCTTAATGAAATTGAATGGATAGACAGAGAAATGGGTGGGTGAGTGAGTGGATGGATGGATGGATGGGTGGACGGACGGACGGATGGATGGATGGATGGGTGGACGGACGGACGGATGGATGGATGGATGGGTGGACGGAAGGACGGATGGACGGACGGACGGATGGACGGACAGACGGATGGATGGATGGATGGATGGATGGATGGATGGATGGATGGATGAATAGATGGATGGATGGATGGATGGATGGATGGATGATGATGGATGGATGGATGGATGGATGGATGTGGGTGGGTGGATGGATGGACAGGTTGACACATCAAGCAAATTGGTTGTCAACATGGAGTCCCTCAGTACATGCTTGGAACCCCAGATGTGGGAGCTTTTAGTTGGGAGACTGGAGAGAATTCTCAAGATTTCTGGTTGACACAAAAGATGGGACCATTATACAGAAAGTTCTCTCTCCCTCTCCCTTTTCCCCTTCTCTCTCCTCTGTCCTCTCTGCCTCTCCCTTTGCTCTTCTCTTCTCTCTGCTCTCTCCCTTTCCCCCTCTCCTCTATGCCTCTTCCCTCTTCCCTCTCCCCTCTTTCGTCTTTCCTCTCTCTCTCTTCTCTCTCCTCTTTCCCTCCTCCCTCCCTCTCCGCCTCCAAATGAATATTTTTGTCTGGGTTTGTTTTGTTTTGTGGGGCTTGTTTTTTGTTTGTTCATTTGTTTAGGGGGTCACACCAGGTGGTACTCAGGGATTACTCCTGGCTCTGCACTCAGGTATCATCCTGGTAGCGCTTGGAGACCATAGGGGATGCCAGGATTGAACCCAGGTCTGCCGTGTACAAGACTGTACTATTGCTCCGGCACATTTTTGTCTGTTTTTTGTCTGTTTTCAAAGGGATAGTATGTGTGGGGGTCACAATTGGGACAGAGGTAGAAAGTGCCAATCAGGGCACTCACTTGCCAACATTGGCTGGTGCATACTGATGTACAATTGCGTGCTCATGGTCACCCAGGCTGCTGCCAGAGCTGGGGCTCAAGCTGACCACCTGAGCCTGGCTCCAAAGGGCAGGTGAGGTCAGGGGCTCCCGTGCGGGGCTGCAACCCGATTTGGCTCCCATTAGCCATTCACATTGCTTTCACTTTTTGATCTGAGGAGAGAACCTGGCAGAAAATCTCCAGGACTCCCGCCAACATTAACCAGCCAATTAATCACTGTAGGAGGCATCTAAAGGGAAAGTGCCAGCAGCATGGGGTGGGATGCTGAGTGACAAAGCCCGCCGACATCTCCCTAGAGTGTGGCGAGGTGCTGGTACCATCACGGGAGGAGGCAGGTGTGCAAACATGCTCCGCAGGCAGGGATAGCCCAGCCCCCTCCTGGGCTGACACACCCCACGTACATGGTGACTGTGGAGAAGACCCTGGATAGGATATAGCCAGTGTCCGCATGCTGAGCGGAGAGGACACCAGGAATGTGGCAGCTGTGGGAAAGAGCCTCGGGGACCTCGGTGGGGCTTCAGGCCTGCAAATGGACCAGTAGCACCAGGAGCTCCCTGGACCTGAGATGGTTCCAGCACCCCCTACCCCCAGGATGAGAGGGCAGGAAGAAAGCCTCAATGAAGCAACACAATCTCAGTTCCATACCCAGTATCATCAAACATCAGCAAACTTCTCTGGGCCAAAGGGTCCTCTATGCTGTTTGAGGAGCCTTGACAATGAGGGGTGATTCTTCTGGAGAACGTGGCTATTGATCATGACTCAGGGCACAACACCCATCAGTTCCCCTTCCCTCTGCAGTCTGGCTACCTGCCACCTGCCCTGTGGCTTGTTCTACCCTTCAGGGACTCTCAAATGCGGTGTGGCCTGGTCTGACGCCCCAAGCTCATGTCCCCTGGAAGGGCCAGGACACCATTAGCTGTCCCACTCTCAGACTCCCAGAGAGGCGGCTGTATGTGAGGTGTGGGGTCTGGGGAAGCCTGGAGGAAAACAGAGTAATCATGTCAGACAATGGGGGCAGATGGTTTGTCCCTTCCAGACGGCAACCAGGAGCAAGGCACTGGGCTCCCAGGGAGCAGGACAGTGAGCCTAGAGAGATGCACAGTTTGCTTCTCTGTGTCAATTATTGAAATGATCCAAAGGTTCCTGAGCAAATTCTGCCTGTTCCTGGAGAGCAGTGTGTCCTGGACTATCCCCACAGCCACCCTGGCGATGCCTCATACACATAGCTCCTTTCTGCCAAGGCGCCTCAGAGCTAGTGCCTGTCCTCAGCTTGGAATCTGGGCTTCCTGGAAAGAGCCTGTCTGCAGTGGGCAGGGGATACCCAGCTGAGCACCCATCAGCACCCAGTGGGCACTCATCCCCTGTGAGTACTCTCAAACTCGTGGAGTGCTCAGCATTGCCCAGCTGAGTGCTTGCTAGTGCTCACTCTGCCCAGTCTCCATTGAGAGTTCCATGGGGTCTCTGAGGTGGCTCTATGGGCAGCCCTATAGTCTCTGTGGGGACTGATGGGGGCTCATGGACAGTTGTGGGTCTTTGCAGCCAGCAGCATGTGCCCAGGGTCAAGTGGGGAAAGGAGGGCTCTAGACAGCACAGAAGCACTCCTGGGAAGATAAAGATACAGAGAGACCCAGAGACATAGCTACCAACCCACAACTTCCAGGGGGACACTCTGGGGTCCCTTTTGTGCTCCCTACTGTGTTGGGTCCATGTAGCCTCGTTTCCCAGGGCCTCTAAGCGTCCTGACTTGGGGTGGATCAGCAGCCTGGTACTATCAGGTCCAGACACAAACACAGGAGTGTTTAGTGGAGGGGCCAGCGTGGCCTCAGAGCACAACCGAAGGAGCACAAGAGTACACAGGGTGGAGGGATGTCATAAGGGGAGAGTGTGGGGAGGAACACGGGTGGGTCATGAGGAGGAGCACAGAGAGGAGCGGGGAGGGGAAGCACTGACACAGGCAGCCGACCTCTGCTCTGCAAGAAGGCCCTAGCGGGAGCCAGTCCCAACAGAAGTAGCACCCAACACTGTGCTGTTGTGGGAGCACCTGGCACGGATGGTGCCCCTAGCCACTGGTGGCAGCTGATGCCCAGCCTAGCTGGCTGCTGAGGGCTGCTGTGTGAACAGTAGGTTCAGTGGACTCTCGGAGGGTGGGCAGAGAGCCCCCTGCCTCCACCAAGAACGCAGACGCAGACATGCTGTGTCTGAAGTGACTGGCGCTCGGCTACCTCACAGCAGCAGTATACCTTGGGGTGGCTTAGACCAGGGACTCCCCATCCTCTTTGACTGAACATGAAATAGAAGATAAAGGTGGTTCTGCAGCTTCCGCCACCAGACCTGTGTGCCCCAAGCAGAGCAGGGGCGGTGACCAGTCATGTGCGGACTACAGGAAAGGCTTGCTGGGATATGGGGCGTGGGTCCTACCAGGCACCCACCATGTGAGTCCATGGCTGAGTCCCCAGGACCCCCAGTGGCTGCACGTCTGCACTTCCCAGGCTCTACATCTGCCTGGCTTCAAACTGAGGACGTGACCCCAACCGGCATCACGTGATTTCTTTCCATTTCTTATGATTTATTCTCAGTCAGTCTTTGATTTCTAGACTTAAGGTTTATGTCTGTATGCCTGGGGGCACATGAAAAGAGTCTGCACCCCGACTCTGTCTCTGGAGAGAGCTCTGGAGCCCTCGGTACACACGCACAGTCTCCCACACAGACTTCTGT
Source organism: Cryptotis parvus (assembly GCA_021461705.1). Taxonomy (NCBI): domain Eukaryota; kingdom Metazoa; phylum Chordata; class Mammalia; order Eulipotyphla; family Soricidae; genus Cryptotis; species Cryptotis parvus. The sequence continues at coordinate 52,754 of JAJIBD010012383.1, forward strand.
CTTCTGGCCTGCTGTGCAGGACAAACACCAATCAGGCTCAAGCTCAGGCAGGGAGCTGGGCCTGGGGTGCCCAGGCAGGGGCAGCTGTGCCACCCAGCCCCTCTGGTTCCCCAGTTCTGTAACTTCATGCTGAGGCATACGACGTGGCCGGCACCTTCTCCTCAGCCACCCCTGTTGCCTTCTGCTCCTTGTCATGTGGCTCGTCCCAGGCTGGTCCCGGCTGGCTGTGATGGGGGAGCAGGCGTGCAGCACTCTTGAACCACTCGCGACAGCGGTGCTGAGTTCCCAGCCCGCAAGTGCTTGTCCGAGAAGAAACCTTGACTCATGCAATGGCCATGTGGAGGAGCGATATTTCTGGAGGACTGTCTGAAGGACAAGGGTCCCATCAATCTCTGGGGCTCGTCCACACTTCACCCTTGATCTAGACACATGGTGGGAACCCAGCCTGGGAGCCAGTGGGACAAGTCTCTGCAGAAATGCTTCCTGGGGAATCGCTGTCACTGTTCTTTGTTCCTGGCCGAATCAAGGAATGATCAATTCAAAAGACGCATGTGCGACCACGTGGACTGCTGTGTGCCCGTGGATTCTTGCAGGTGTTGCCATGTGACTGCACGAACCCTCTTGCGTGTCTCTGTGCTGTGGGGCACATGTGTTGCTTGTGAGTTTGTGCATGTGCAGGTGCTGCCTGCGTGTGTTTCTTGCATGTGTGTGCACGTGTGTGCACATGTATGTGAAACCATGTGTATGTGAGTGTGTAAGAGCGTGTATATGTGAGTGTTTGAGTGTGTGAATGTGTGTGAGCGTGTGTGAATGCGTGAGAGTGTGTGTGAGTGTGTACGTGCCCATGTGACACCATCCAGCGCTGGGTCTGGGCACCTGCAGCTCACTATCAGTGTAGCTCCCGGACTCAGGCATCAACACAGCTGTGCACTTCTCAGGCCCAGCCCAGGTAGCAGCTGCCCCGCACACTCACAGACCTTCTCTGGAGATGACGTAGAGAAAGTGCTGGATCTCTCACACACTCGCAGGCCAGCCATCTCTGAAGGTGACCCTGGAGAAAGTGCTGGATTTTTCTCCAGGAACACCACCCCTAAGAGGTACAGAAAGGGTGGGGGCAGCTGGTGTGAGCCCAGCTCCTCTCTAGTACGGGTGTTTTACACTCCCAAGGCCTGCTCAGGGTTAGGGCAGCAAGACCAGAACTTCCAACAGAGGCTGGTCCCCAGTGTCACAGTGAGCAGGAAGCCCGCAGCCACAGACTGCAGAGTGCAGGTCACTCTGCTGTAGCCTGACACGTCCGGCCATGTCCACTTTGAGCACCCCCACCTGGATGTTTGCAGAGCACTGATGGCTGCGGCAGGGACGAAGTCACCCCCGTCTTCCTGGACACAAGCTTTGCCTCTCATGGCATTTGCTCCTTGTCCCCACCTCACCCCCATCTTCCTGGACCCACTCAAGTCCTGGCTCGCTACCTTGGGGAGTTCTCTACACCGTGCCCATGGCACTTCACACTTGCCTTCTGTGGAGGTGAGACGGTCACACCTGTGTCAGTTCAGTCTCTCTGCTATCGCAGGATCACCCCAGAAGCCCCTTGCCTCTCCATCCCTCCTCAACTGCTCTAACCGAACGCACCGCCTCATCCCCTCCCTCTGAGAAGCACCGTGTTGCTCTGAGAACTGGTTTTCATTTTTGTTTTCCTACCTGTATGTCTCACACAGGAGAAAAGCCATTCAATGTCTGTCCTTCTCCATCTGACCCAGTTCACTTGGCATCATACCTGGATGTTATGATGCTAACATAACATAGCCAGCTTGTACCCACTGGCTCCCAGGCTGGGCAAGCAGTGCTGCACGCCTGCTCCCCCATGCGAGGTCCATCTGTGTTGTCAAACTGTGCTCAAGAAATTGATGTTCTAGAAAACTGCATGTCAGACGCAAGAGCACACTTTCTCCTTATCTCTGCAAACTTATCTCTAAAGCTCTGTAAGTGAAGTTCAGCGCTAAGGGTATAACCTCCTGCATCACTAAGGGTGCAACCTGGGCAGCAGGTGAGGGGGTAAACCCTGAGTCCAAGAGCCCTTGCCATGCCCGAGGCAGCTCAGTCAGGACCTGCCTCTCATCTAAGACATCAGCGAGCTCAATTTCCTCCTTGTAAAGAACTTCGGCATTGTGGGAAACAAGTGTGACTGTTATTCCCCATTTCATCCACGAAGCAACTTAGGACACAGAGTTTCAGGGCCCTGCTCCAGAGCAGAAGCTGGGGATACCTGAGTCCACAGCTCCCTCATCCTGGAACCCTGTGTATTTGCTACCTGGCCCTAGTGCTATCAGGGCCTGTTCTGGAAAGTCTCAGCATTTCATTTCTCTACCTCATGCTCAGCCTCACAAGACAATAGTGTGAATTATCCCCGGGAGATGCCAGTTCAGTTACATGATGCTGGTGGGAGAAGGAGGAGGAGAAGAGGAGGAGGAGGAAAAGGAGGATTGTGGGGATGAGGTAGAAGGAGGATAGGGAGGATGGGGAGAACAAGGATGAGGGGGATGATGGGGAGGAGGAGAATGCTGCCGATGCTACATCTAGAGATTATGGTGGCGGTGTTGGTGATGATGAGTTGACTGTAGTGGTGGTTAAATGATGGTGATGGTGATGGTGATGGTGATGGTGGCAGTAGCCGTGTTACAACCTGGGTGAAGGAGATAACGATGGTGGAGACAGTGGGGACAGTGGAGATGTTCATAACCATGGTGACAGCCTTGAGCTCAAAGATCTCCCTGTATTTTATCCAAACCTAAATGAGGTCATGGTGTTCGGGTCTGATCCTAGCTCAATGGCCTGGGATTCAAAGCCTCCAAGTCTGGGCCACTGAGACCACCCCACGTGTCTCAGGAAGCAGTGCCACCAGTGGGAGTGCTGGGTCTGGAAATCTGGTCTCGGCCTTGCCCAATGTTCGTCTGGATCTGCTGCGAAGACACACGGGGTTGTGTCTCTTTCCACCCAACAGTATGACCTTGAACTCTGGAGCCACAAGCTCTCCTTGCCTTGGGGTTTCTCTGTGGGATAGTTCAGATGCTGTGAACCACCTGGCTTAGAGCACGGCTTGCTCTGTGCCCGAACGCACAGCAGTCAGCTGGGGCTACTCTGCGGGCTGCTCTTCCCCCCCATGCCTCAAGCAGAGGCTATTCTTAGAGGACAGCTCTCAGATCAGATGCAGCATGGAGCTCGGGGCTAGCAGCCGTTTTGACCAGAGTCAGCCTATTTATTTTTTTGATCTTTTTATTAAAGTACTATGATTTACAGGTCATTGATAGTTGTGTTTTAGGCATATAACATTTCAACACCAAGCCCACCGGTGTCAGCTTTCCTCCCCAGTGTCCCTCCCCACCCCAGCCCGGTCCCATCCCGCCTGTCACCTCGACAGATGCATGACACAGTTTCAGGGTTGCGCTTAGCTCTGGTGTTTTCAGTGTTGCTGAGTCTGTGTTTGGGACATGTGGCTACACCCTCACCCCGTCACCAGGATAACTAGAGCCCTGATGCCTGTTCTCCCATGACCTCCTGTTCTCTCCCTCCCCATTCATCGCTTCCTTCTCTGTCCTTCTCCTCTCCACACACTGGGGCCCGGGGGGGGGGTGAGGCCTAGGCCTCCCCCTTTATTACAGGACATTTCCTCACCCAGCATTGTATATCCCCAGACAAGTGAGAATATAGAACAAGTGTTTGTTTTTATTCTTCTGGTTTACTTTACTCAACACGGGGTCTTTCGGGTCTGACCTGGTTGCAGCAGATTGCATGATTTCACGGCTCCTTGCAGCTGCATAGTATTCTTTGTGCAGACATACTGTGTTGGCTGTTTGGTTGAGACACTAGACTAGAGAAACAAGAACCCTCAGAGACCCCATCCTGGGGTGCCCTCAGACCTCATCCCATGCCTCTGTGTGCTGCTCGTGTGACTGGCGGCTCAACGGGTGGAGCAGAGCAGCTCTGGACGCTGCACTAACACACCAGCAATCTTTCCACTAGATTAACCATTTTGTTCGAGTGATTTAGGACCCATGGGGGCAATTGGGAGGTCAATGACCCCACACACACACCAGGCCCAGGCAGCCCGTTATATCTAGGCTGGAGAGAGGACGTGAGTGCCTGGGAAGCAACTCCCCTGTGTTTGCAGCATGACTGAATCACTCTTCAACAACTCCGCTGGTGTCAGCACTGGCCACAGCAAGGTTGCCATATTTCAAAAGAAGTGGAGCTAAAGGTACCCAGCAGCTGGTGCTCTGCCAAGCTGAAAATAACATTTAACAGGCTTTTAATCTACTGCGTGGCTTACTGTCCCCAGGAGTGCCGTTGCAGTGCACAGATTTTAAAAATTAGGACCTGGGGTTATTTTCACTTGGCATTCATAGCTGGTGGTGTTATTGTTGTGGCTTTAATCGTCCGATGGAGGTCCACCACCTGCACCACATAAGCAAATTTGTCTGTGTTTAAAAGTGAACAGGGGCACAAATCCGGAGGGACCCGTGACAGTCAAACACCAGCTCACTGCTCCAGCAGCTCCCTCAGACCCCCACCACCACTTCCGGGAAATGACCGAGGAAAGCAGTTCTCATGGTCTCAGCGGTCCCCCAGACACAAAAATGAGCAAGAACTCAAGCCTGGACAGGGCTGCTCTGGCATTTAGCCCCACCCCCAGCGCACTCTGGATTCTGACCCGAATCCATCATGGTCTCCAACAAGACCATGAGACTGAGTGCCAGAGTGAGCTCTCCAGAGAGGGCAGCAAGAGGTGTGGCCAACCCACAGCTCTGGACCCTTCCTCTCTCTCAGTACCCTGTTGGCCCCCCAAAGAAGGCATAGATGGTCCCCTGCAGGGGGTGCCAGCAGCTTCCAAGCCCTGCATGTTGTTGCTGAGTGGAGAACCTGGATTTTTCCAGATGGAGCAACTTCCCTTCCTTCCCGCAGCAAGCGCTGGGCTGTCACGCCTGTGTGGTTTCCAAGTTCAGACACAACGTTTTCAATCTCCTGAACAGAAAGTAAAGGGACCCCAGGACAGTGCTGTGACAGCTTGCCGTGGCCACCTGTGTCGATGTCATGCTGCACCTTGCTGGGAGAAACCCATGCAGGTGCTATAGGCGCAGGGGAGGGGCAGGGGTCAGACACTTTCAGGTTCTCAAGTGTGGCCCCTCTGCCTGCTTGGACAAGCACCCAGCAGCACTCATTGCCACTTTTTATTGGGGGGCAGGGTCATTCCAGGCTCTGCACTCAGGAATTACTCCTGGCAGTGCTCAGGGGACCATATGGGTAGCCAGGGATTGAGCCTGGGTCAGCAGTGCACAAGGCAAATGGCCCTCACCACTGTGCTATTGCTCGGCCCCTGTCACTTTTTTCAATTAAAAAAAAATGATTTGCCAAGTTGTGATAGTTGCATTTTGCGCATATAGTAGTCCAACACCCTCCCGGTGCCAGCTGCCTTCCCCAGCGTCCCTGCTGAGATCTCGTGTTCTTCAGGGCTGCTGAGTGTGTTTTGGATAAAGGGACTTGCCACTGTAGACACACACAATGTGCATGGGGCCCTCTGTGTGTGGGGGAGGGGGCAAGGGGAGGTCACACACAGACGCAGACCCTGGGGGGCATAAGACTCAGGTCTATCAACACATGTGTGTGGGGGGGCGTGGCAGGTCATACACAGACTAGATTCCGGGGCAGAAGACTCAGGTCTATCAACACATGTGTGTGTGTGTGTGGGGGTGGCGCCCACTGATAACTAAAAAGTGTGGGGGGGTGGCAGGTCATACACAGACTAGATTCGGGGCAGAAGACTCAGGTCTATCAACACGTGTGTGTGTGTGTGTGTGGGGGGTTGGCAGGTCATACACAGACTAGATTCCGGGGCATGAGACTCAGGTCTATCAACACATGTGTGTGGGGGGCGTGGCAGGTCATACACAGACTAGATTCGGGGCAGAAGACTCAGGTCTATCAACACGTGTGTGTGTGGGGGGGTGGCAGGTCATACACAGACTAGATTCCGGGGCAGAAGACTCAGGTCTATCAACACGTGTGTGTGGGGGGTGGCAGGTCATACACAGACTAGATTCGGGGCAGAAGACTCAGGTCTATCAACACGTGTGTGTGGGGTGGGGGCGTGGCAGGTCATACACAGACTAGATTCCGGGGCAGAAGACTCAGGTCTATCAACACGTGTGTGGGAGGGGGCGTGGCAGGTCATACACAGACTAGATTCGGGGCAGAAGACTCAGGTCTATCAACACGGTGTGTGGGGGGGGTGGCAGGTCATACACAGACTAGATTCCGGGGCAGAAGACTCAGGTCTATCAACACGTGTGTGGGGGGTGGGTGGCAGGTCATACACAGACTAGATTCCAGGGCAGGAGACTCAGGTCTATCAACATGTGTGTGTGTGTGGGGGGGGGGTGGGTGGCAGGTCATACACAGACTAGATTCGGGGCAGAAGACTCCAGGTCTATCAACACGTGGGGGGGGGCGTGGCAGGTCATACAGAGACTAGATTCCGGGGCAGAAGACTCAGGTCTATCAACACGTGTGTGTGTGGGGGGGGTGGCAGGTCATACATAGACTAGATTCGGGGCAGAAGACTCAGGTCTATCAACACGTGTGTGGGGGGGTGGGTGGCAGGTCATACATAGACTAGATTCCAGGGCAGGAGACTCAGGTCTATCAACATGTGTGTGTGTGTGGGGGGTGGCAGGTCATACACAGACTAGATTCCGGGGCAGAAGACTCAGGTCTATCAACACGTGTGGGCGGGCGGCACACACTGACCGGCACCGGTCTATCCGGCGTGGCAGGTCATACACAGACTAGATTCCAGGGCAGAAGACTCAGGTCTATCAACACATGTGTGTGTGTGTGGGGGTGGCAGGTCATACACAGACTAGATTCGGGGCAGAAGACTCAGGGCGTCTATCAGGAGCATCACACACAAAGGGCCTTTCAAACTTCTCCGCAGTGCTGAGTCTTTCTTCCTGAGAAGGCAGGTTGGCCACTGCTCTGCCTCACCTTCCACAATGTGGAGGCACTGAGGTGCAAAGAGGGACCCCAGGAGTAAGATCTGCCCAATTTTTCCCTCAGGCACCAGACTCGGGCTGCCGGGTGTGTGAGTCAGGAGCAAACGCTGCATTTCCCCTCAGCTGGACTCGTGTTTGTTTTGGGGCTATGCCAGACGGTGCTCAGGGCATGCTCCTAGCTCTGTGCTCTGGGAACACTCTTGGCTGGGCTTCGGGGCATATGGGGTGCCAGGGGTTAAACCCAGTGGGCCGCATGCGAGGCCAGCACCTCCCAGCTGTACTAAATCCTTGGCCCCCTTGGGTGTCATTTAAAAGGCTGCCACCACTGTTGGTTTCCACACCTTCTCCTCCCATCTCAGATTACATTTCTGTTCTCTGAGAGACAGTACTTGTCTCAAAAGCCATTGCTCCTACAGTGACTCAGGTGGTTGTACGTTTAGCATGTGTTCACCTATTTATTTTTTGCCTTAACCTTGACGTGTTCACCTAGTTTAAATATCATGCTTATGTTGATTGTGTTCACCAGCAATTCAGGAACCAAGGCCTGACATTTTGCTCACGGTTTCTGCAGCTTCTGGCCCTGAAAGAGCTGCCCTCGCCCCAGCCCTGTCTCCCTGCTGCCCACTGTGTCCTCACCTGTCCCCAGTGAGACCCCTGTCCCCAGGTCTCCCCTGCAGGGTGAACTCACAGCTGAACCTCAAGTCCAAGTGAACAGCCCGGCATGTTTCTGCTTCTCCCCTGGTCCTTCTGCTCCTGACAGCTAAGGGACATGGGCCTTCTGAGCCCCCTGGCACCTAGGGTGACCCCGACACCTGAGTGGTCTTGGCCTCATCTCATGCGGGACTCCAGGTGGGGTCTACGGGCAGTACTGCCCTGGCTCCCGCGGTGCATCCTGCCACAAGGCTGACCCTTGGCCTCTCCAGGGTGTACCTGTGCTAGCCCAGCCCTGCGAACACATGGCTGTGTGTAAACTGTGGTTCTAGTGTGTACCGGCTCCCTGCAGTCCAGAGAGGCCCTGGGGTGGGGTTATGGCCACACTGTGATAGCCCTTGGGCCATACCCACCACCTTCCTCTCTGATACAGCCTCTCATAGCCAGTCTCAGAGGAGAGCTGGCAGGCAGTAATATGGCCCTTTGCAGTCCTGGGCTCTGCCAGGGACTTACACAGACCCCAGGTCTGTGTTCAGCATTTCTCAGGCTTGGTGGAGGTGTCAGGGGTCCACTGCACCCCAAGAGAGCCTCAGGGCTTTGTCAGACCAGGCCCACATGTCCTCACCCACAGTATGGGGTTCTGCCCCAACCCAGGAGGTTCTTGGGGAGCCCCGAGTCTTTCAGGGCCATGTGACTCCAGCTGTCCCCTGGCAGGTGACCCTCTAATCTGGCCTGCCAGCTCCTTGGGCAGAACTCGAGTGCTGCACATGACTGAGCTCTGGTGAATTCACAGGACAGAGGCCCTTGGGGCTGGACCACAGGCTTCCCAAAGTCACACCCCTTGGGTGCAGTATGCAGGTCCCTCCCCCAACCCAGCCGGAGCTGCTCACTCATGCCCACCTGGCCTCGGTTCAGTTGCCTTAGGGACAGTGGTGGGCTGGGGAGCAGGGCTGTCTCCTGTCCATCTGTCTCCCATTCCCATGGAAGCACAGATCTCACCTCCAGACGAGCTCAGATCTCACCAGCAGTGCCCCCTCCCCCAGGGCCTCAGACTCACCCCAAAGTCTCAGTCGCACCTGAAGACTCCTCTGCCTCCCACAGCCCCAGTCCCAGCCCCATCAGAGCCAACAGGGTCCCACCTCTGCAGGGCAGGGGCTGAGCTCTTCCCTGGGTTCCCTGGGAGCCACCCAGACAGCCCACAGGATGCAAAAGGCAGTGGACCCCCTTTCCTCTCCCCAGGACTCCCCCAGCCACTGCCCCCCACCTCTACCACCTGCTCCTCTTCTGAGTGTCCCCTGGGACCCCCCACCTGATCCTTCACAGAGCTCCGTACCCTGAGACGCGTTGTGAGTAGCTGTCTGTGTCCCACGGCAGCTACCACACTTGGTCAGGAAGTGCCTCCCCATCCTGCCGAGCTTTGTGTCCCCAGCTAATGGTGTAGCCGTGACTCCCGGGGGGTGGGGTGGGGGGGTGAGTGTTTCTGTGCTCTGAAATGAGGTGCTTGAGCCATCATGGAGGGTTGACCTCCGTGATGATCTCCCTCTAGTCACTCATGGCAGGGAACAGCTTATGGCCACTGAACTTTCTTCTAGAATTTCTATTTCATTCATGGTGTACAGAGCTGTGAATGGTAGTTTCAGGCGTAGTAGGGTCCATCACCCAGTCCCCCACCAGAGTCAGTGTCTCTCCGCAATGTCTCTTGCTCCCCTCCCGGGACCTCCACCCTCCCAACATCCCCTTGGCAACTCCCAGGGTCTGTCACCACTGATCACGTGCTATTAATTCCCTTTCTATGTTTCTTTATATTTCTTTATATGATCACACGAGAGATCTCTATCTGTCCCTCTTCCTCCGGCTCATTTCACTCAGCACGTTGCCCTCTGGTTTCACCCACAAGGCAGTGGGCCCCCAGCTGCAGAATTTCATCTCTTCCTGAGAGCCAAGTAGTATTCTATCGTGTATGTAGACAACCATCTCTTTATCTACTCCTCTGTTCCCAGGTCCTTGGGTTGCTTCAAATCTTAACCACCAAGAACAGTTCTGCTATGAGCATAGAAGTGCAAACGTCCTTTAGAGTAAACACTTTTGGATCCTTGGGGTAAATGTCAAGAAGTAGAATTGCTGAGTCACCTGTAAACTCAATTCGTAGTTTTTTGGCAAGTTGTCACGCTGCCTTCTAGAGGGGTGGAATTATATGGATGACGTGTCCCCCCCAACGATAAATGAGGTCCCTTGTTGTCCCCACATCCCCACCAGCACTGGTTGTTTTCTGACTTTTTGACATGTACAAGCTCACTGGCATGAGGGAGCCTCGCTATTTTGATTTGTTTCCATGATTATGAGTATTTTTTCCCTCTGCCGATTGACCATCTCTCTGTCTTCTTTGAGGAAGTATCTGTTCCACTCCTCTCCCCATTATCTGATAGGGTTAAATGTTGGTTGGGGGCAGTGTTGGTTTGTTGGTTTTGCTTTTTTTTGATTTTGAAGCCACACCCAACAGTGCTGGGGGCTGCTCCCAGGCCTATACTCAAGGATTACACCCGGTTTTCAAGTTGGTGCTTGGGAGACTGTGTGGTACTGAGACTGAACCCAGGCCGCCTGCACACAAAGCATGGGCTCAACCCGTTGAGCTGTCTCCGCCCTGAGCTGGCTTTTCAATAAGCTCTGTGGGTGCTTTATAAATCTTTAACTTTAGCCCTTTGTCACATGTGTGGGGAGTGAATATTTTTTCCCAGTCCGTGGGCTATCTTTATTCTACCCATTATTTCTTTCACAGTGCAGAAATGTCTTACTTTGATGTGATTCCATTTGTTTTATTTGTTTCCATTTCCTTGGTCGATGGCCTTGGTTCCTTGAAGAAATCTCTAGAGTCAGGATCAGGTGGCTCTGTGTCTGTATGCCTCCATATCTGTTGTAGATGTGTGCCCCATCTTAGAGAGAGGCTTTCAATTGTCACCAATGTGTATGACATTAGTTGTGGGTTGGTGGTAAATGGTCTTCACTATTTGAGGAATCTCCCTTCTGTCCCCATTTATTTTGCTTATGTTTTTTATCATAAATAGGTATCAGGCCTTGTCAAAGACTCTACATATTTTGATATTATCATGACACTTTTCTTTCCTCTATTGATATGAGGGCTCCTGCTGCTTGATTTATGTATATTAAACCATCCTTACATCCCTAGAGCAAATCCCACTTGATCTTGATATGATTATTTTACTTTATTCATTTGGTTCACTAGTATTTTGTGAAGGACCTTGCTTCTGTGTTTATCAGGAATCTTCTTTTTTCTTTTTATTAGTGTCTCTGTCAGCTGTTAACATCACTAATATTGGTCCCATAGAAACTCTTCGGAAGGATTCCTGATTATTTGACTTAGTGGAAGAGTTTGAGAAAAAAAAATGAAACCAGGTTTTCGTTGACTATTTGGAAGAACTCACTAACAAAATCATCTGGACCAGGGCTTTTATTTGAGCAGACTTGTTGGTACCATCTCAGTTTTTTTTTTTGTTTGTTTGTTAGCAATTGGCCTGTACAGGAGATTTGCTTCCTCCTGACTCAGAGTTGGGAAATTATAGGGTTCAAAAACATGCGTTCTTTCCAGGTTCTCTAATTGTGTGACATTAAGTTTCTCACAGTAATTCCAAAGCATTTCTTGAATTTCTGTGCTGGCGATTGTAACTCTCCCCATTCACTTGTAATCTGATTTATTAGAGTTTTCTCTCATTTTGTCTTTGGGAGTCTAGTGAATAGCTTTGTCTGTCTTTCTTATTCTTTTGAAAAGCTGGATCTTCCTTTCATGATTCTTTTGCGTGATTTTTTTGGCTTTTATTTCACTAATTTCCACTCAGAATTTTATCATTTCCCTGCTTCTACTTACTTTGACCTCCTTTGTGATTTTTCCTGTGAGTGACAAATGACCTGGATTGTTTGTCTGGGCGGGTCTTAGTTCCTCATAAGCTTAATTTACCGTGAGCTCACCCAGAGCTTTTGAGTTCCCAGACCTTCTGGTAATTCATGTCTTCTTCCTCTTTCATTGTCAGAAAAATTTTTATTCCTTCTATGATTTTTCTCTTTGACCTACCATGGCTCAGCAGTAAATTGTTTAGTTTCCAAGTGTTTGAGTTTTTCTCAGCTTTCTTAGAATAGAGTTTACTTGATTTTATAGGGACCCATTTGTGCCCCAGCATCTGGTCTATCTTGGAGAAGATCTGTGTGCATTAGAATGTACCCAGCTGTCTGGGCAAGGGGCTCTCTGTACTTGTCTATTGTCTACTAGACAGTCTCTCTCATTTATTCCTCTAAGGCCAATTTCTTATTGATCTCTTTTTGTTGGATGTGTCTAGTGGTGAGGGTGGGGTGTTTAAAATCTTCTAATCATTGCTATTGTTTCAATATCATTTTGATATCTTTCCTCGGGTCTGTTAGCAGTTTGTCCATAACTTTGATTGCTTTTCCTTTTGGGGCACAGATGTTTATGAGTATAATGTCCTCTGAGTGCATATCCCTTGATTTTTAATATTGGCCATCCCTATCTCTTAAAGCGTGTTTTAATCTGAAGTCTGATATAAGTATATGCCCCTGTATGTAGGCAATGTTTGCCTGTATGGTTGTTTCAAGTCTACTCTGAACCTGTGTGCTAATGACTGTTCAGATGTGTCTCTTCCTAGTAATGGGGACTCAGTTTCATTTTTCTGCTCCATCTGTCTAGTCTGTGCTTTTAATTAGTGAGTTCAACCATTGTTATTCCGTGAATTTTGAGATGAAGGCATTTATGGTACTCTTTTTGTAGAAATTATGCGTATTTGTGAAGTTTGACTTGCCTGTTCTAGGTAGACCTTTAATTCTTCTTGATGGCCATGAACTTCTTTAGCTGCTGCTTTGTGTCGTGTTAAGTCTGAAAAGCAACATCGCTGTATGAGATCATCTTGAGGTGTTTGTTTATTCCAGCTCGCTTGCTGCATTCAAACAGACAGAAACCCAAACATGAACATCTTTGTAATTGTATATCTCACAGTGGTATAATAAAATATTTTTTAAAAATTCTCTTCTGGACGGTAGAGTCCCAGTGGATTCATCCCCTGAGAATCTCATGGGGGATCTCTGATAAGTACTTTCTTTGCTCTTGCCTAGACTATCTTTGGATTTTGCTATTTTAATTATGACGTGCTTTCTGTTTTTCTGTTTGGGTTTGTTTTGTTTGGAAATCTTTGAGCTGCTAGGAACTAGGTATGCAACTTTATCCTCAGATTATAGAAGTTCTCAGCTATGATCTCCCTGCAGATGGTTCTTCCCCTTTCCTTCTTGGGACTCCTAATTCAGAAAGCATTACTCTGATGACCCCACACAGTTCCCTGGCCTCTTCTTTTTCTGTTCTTTGTTCCTGGCTTCCTATATCTTCTGGCACTCCCATCTGGCCTCAGCTCTGTGCTCTGCTGCCTCTCCCTCCTCTGGGTTGTTAGCCCACTGCAGGCCCCTTTGGCTCAGACTCCTGAGTGCTGTTCTCTCCTCTCTCACACTTTCTCTCAGTGACTTCCTACAGCAGTTTTCTCTTTCTCTCATTTAGACTTTCTCTTTCTTCCCTTAAATAGCCTCACCCACATGGCTTTGGAGTCCTCAACTGAGAGGTCAAGGTCTATCGAGCTGCAGGTGTTGGGGAACCTTAACCCACTCACTCTGGTGGGTCCCGCCACCTATGGGGACACAACGATGAGGCTGAGGGTGAGGGCTGGGTTTCATGCTTGGGGGCAGCAGCCTAAGGTTTGCCGTGGTCTGCAGCTGCACTGAATTTCCTCCAGCTGCTGTCCTAGCAGCACCACTCAGCAGCAACCTGGCATTCACAGTCCCTGGTGCTCCCTGAACCCCCTGCCCCAGTGATTGTCCTTACCAGTTGGGTACCACAGCTGCCTCCCTCCCTCCCCTGGAGACAGCACCTTCTGAGGCATATGCAGGGGCAGGCGCACCTTTGTCCTCCCCTTGTGCCTCTGTTACCATGTCCAAACACCTCGATCTATGGTGCTGGCTGGCAGTTTCCAGCCTGTGTCTTCAGCAATGTGCCCAGCAGCCACTGCCAGCCTGGTGCCCTGCTGGGCCATGGGCCAGCCCTTCTGCCCAGCATGTGCAGGTGGGAATTCAAAGCTCTGTGGGAGACAATGGTGAGGGAAGAGGTCACTCTGCTGGGGGTGGTGTGTAGGTATGAAACCTGATCATTATCAGGATTGCAGCAGGTGAATCACTGTGCCAACAAAATTGTAAAGCTAAAGAATTAGGATAATAAAAGTAAACATCAAAGGGCTGTGGGTGAATTCACAGCCTGCATTTAGTCTCTCCCAACCCTGGAATCGGAGCGTGGCTTGTCCAGTGGGTGGGGCTAGCTGGTGTAGACTCCCCTGCTGGCCTCTGGTCACAGCCTTCCTCTGCGGGGCCTCTCGTGGGACCCATGGTCACCGGTGTGTACCATGAAGGCTCCGAGGCACCACGAATCACAGGGCACCTTCTCTGCCATCTGCTCCCCACCTTCCCATACATTCTTATTCCTCTTGCCAAGCCCAGTGAAGCATAAGCGTGTGGGCGGGCTTCCTTCTGAACCCACTGTTCTGTGCAAGTGCCCGTTCTCTGGCAGGGGATGCTCTGTCCCCTGGTCTTTATGTCTGCCATTGTGCCAGCATCATACTGTGGCTTTGTAAAACCATACTTTAATGACTGTGGTTTGGTAATGTGTTTTATAGGTACAACTGTGATGTCTCCAGTTTCTGCTCTTTATCAAGATTTGTCTGGGCTTCTTGATACCCTTTGTGGCACTACCTGAAAGCTAATTTTAATACCCTGGAAGAATGCCACTGGGGTCCATTAGGAGCAGCTGATCTCAGTGGGCGCAAGCTCAGACCCGACCTCATTACTGCTTCCTTCCATCACATTCACAGGGCATGAATACATAGCTCCGTGTCCTATTTCATTTCTTCTGGCTTTCTGCATGTGAGTCTCTCAATCTTGGCTAAGTTCCTCCCCATACTTCACCCTTCCAGATACAAATGGCTTTGTTGCTCAACTTCCCTTTGAGTTTTCTGTCCCGCCCCTGCCTCAGCTTTTTCCGAAGTCAGCTTGTGCTCTGGGGGTCACTGGGCTTGAGAGGCAGACAGGGTCTGGTTAGAAGAGGAGCATCCAGGGTCCAGAGCAGAAGTGGGGGAGGGACAGGTGCAGCAGTCCACCCTGGACAGCAGGAAGGGTGTGAGCCAAAGGACAGGGACAGGGGCAGGCTGCCTGGGTGGCCCCAGGGACAGAAGCTGGCAGCAGCCCCGGAGAGACTGCAGAAGGCGCAATGCTGGCCAACCTGGGAGTGTTAGTGACTCACGGTCATGTTTCTCTTTCCCTTTCAGCATGGCAAATATTTTAATTTTTAAATGATAATATTATTGTAGAGGGAGAAATGGGGAAAAGGATGGGATAGATCCCAGCCCCCTCCAGGGCTGACATATTAAAAACATATCGGCTAAAAGCAGCCCTTTAAATAGCTGGCCTAGCAGTGCGACACATTAGCATGGAGCCTTTTGATCCCACTATAATTACAGGAAGAAAGCCGCCATCCCGCAGTGGGGGAGCATTTAAAATTACAGCGGAGGTAGTAAATTATGGGTCCTCAAAGCCCCCGCCAGACACACGCTTCCATTCCAGGAGCAGGACACGCGTGTCAGAGCCAGCTCCCCTGGCGAGCTTAATGTGTTCTATTTAGGAGCACGAGCTGGAATAAAGAGGTGGAGGGTTTACAATCTGCCAGCATAAACATTCGCTTTTATTTCCCCCAAAGCATGGAGAGCTGCTCACTTGGGTGCTGCCCCTCAGCCCGCGCCAGGTTCATGCTCCTGAGAAGGTGCCAGGGACTGGGGTGACTGTCCCCTCCTCCCAGCCTTTGGCATGCCGGTAAGGTGACAGCCACATGGACACAGGCAGAGGGCAGGAGCAGCCTGATCTGGGATCCACAGTCGGGAGAGGTTTCCCTTCCTGCCAATGCATCAGGTTTGGGGGTCTGCTGGAAAGATGTCTGCACTGGAGTTTCCCTGGAAAGATGTCTGCACTGGGAGTTTCCCTGGCAGCTGCCTGCTCTGGGGGGTGGGGGTGGGGTCATTGGAAGTACCTGCTCTGGGCAGGGCACACAGGGACCCCTGAAGACTCTGGCATTGTTGAAAGCCAGACCTTTTCCATTCAATTTGCCTCTGAATTGTGACTGCCCCTTTGGAGTCAGAGGTACACTGACCTGTACCCCAAGGGCCTCCAGGTTCCATGGGTCAGCACAGGCAAGGTCACCATGACCACAACCTACCCAGGCCCCCTACACACTGGGTGTGCTCATAAAGACTCGGACAGCCACGTCAGGACAGCCTGGTCTCCTAAGAGCCTGAGTTCACTCCACACCCCTCTGCACCCCCTAGCCGGGTCCAACTTGAGGCCCAGGGTAGAGAGAGTCCCCAAGGGACGGGGCCAGGCCTGTGCACATGGACCCCAGCAGCTGGGTCCATCCTGAGCCCAGGGACGGACATGGGAAGCAGCAGCTCCACCCAGGGTCAGACCCATAATGCATAGACTTACAAGTAATTCCCTGTTATGCAGTCTCATTCCAGCCCCTTGATTAAGAGAGCTCTGGTCCCTGCAGCCTCCACTCACTGGAAAGCTCAACCATTACAGGGAAGCTGCAGTGATCAGGCCCCTGGGAGGCGACGCCTGCAGGATCATCCACCCCTCTTGAAGCCCCCTCACCTGAGCTCGTGGAAACAACTGCTCTCACCAGCAGGCAGGCAGGGAGTGCAGGGAACAAGGCGCCACTCCTCCCAAAAGGACAGCCGTGAGGACCTGCACTCCTGAGCTGAAGTTCCTAGGCATGTTTCTCCCACAAAAGGACATTCTCCTTGGTCAAAATTCCTCTCTGAGATGCTGATCTCAAACTCAGCTTAGCAGAGCAGCCGAGTTCAAGCCCAGATAGGCGGTTCTCGGAGGTGGAAGTCACCAGGCATTTGTAGAGATGGAGCTGGGGTCCCCATTCCCCTCTCTGTCCCATCTGGGAGGCCTGGTGGCCCCATCCACGAACTGCCTCTGGGCTATCGGCCGTCATGCAGACTCAGACACACGGAGGGGAGAGCTGCCATCCGGTTCTCCCCGAGTCACACAGTCACTTGATGACACTCGGTACATCAAACTAGTGGAACCAATCATGTTCTAGAAACTCAGAAAGCAAATTCAAAAAGCAGAAGAAGTCAGAAAATCTCGCACAACACAACCACAATCACCCTCTGGTCTGGACTCCACAGCTGGACACAGCTTGACCCAAGAGAGAAGCTGAATTCAAACCCAGGCATGCGGGACTCAGCGACTACACCAACCAGGTTTTTAGGGAGCCTGGACTGGGGCCACCTTCCCCCACCTCAGCTCCCTCCACAAAGGCCTGGTGGCCCCGCCCAGAACTGCTCTGGGCTCTCGGCTGGACACCAGGTATTCAGGTGCAGGGCTGAGACTCTGCCTGCCTGCCCTGTGCTAGACTGATGAGGTGTCTTGGGGTGGGGACAGGTTTTTGCTCCTTGGCCTGTCCCTCCACCAGGTTCCCAGAAGTCAGAAAGCCTCATGCAACACATCCACAGTTATCCTCTGGTCCAGACTCCACAGCTGGGCACAGCCCAATCCCCATGGTGGGCGGGTGCCTGCACAATATCTCAAAACCTGATATACCACAAATGTGTGAGAGTCAGAGGCTAGGTAAGACAGAGAAGGGAACAGTGTGCTGATCATCATTGAAAATGATGATACCATCCAAGAACTGAGCATTGAATATTGGCAAAAGATACACATGACAACCTCTAAATGTAGGTATTACAATCCACAATGTGTGAGAAAGGGAAGTGAGAGGAGAGAGAGAGGAGGAGAGAGAGAGAGAGAGAGAGAGAGAGAGAGAGAGAGAGAGAGAGAGAGAGAGAGGAGATAAAGAACCTGCCATGGAGGCAGACTGGGGAAAGGGGAGGGAAGTGTGGACATTGGTGATGGGAGATGGGCAGGGGTGGAGAGATGGGTGCTGGAACACTGTAGAACCAAAACTCAAACATGAGCATCTTGTAATTGTATATCTAGTGGTGGCATAATAAAATATTTTTAAAAATCCTCTCTGGCTGGTGGATTGCAAACAGAAACCTGGACCAGGCAGGCGGAGCCATGGGGGCCAGAAGGTGCAGCTTGGTGGGAGGGACACTGACCTGTACCCCAAGGGTCTCCAGGTTCCATGGGTCAGCACAGGCAAGGTCACCATGACCACAACCTACCCAGGCCCCCTACACACTCATGCCCCAGCGACAGACACAAAGGCTCCACTTTTGATCACACTGGTGTCCTGAGGAGCTGTTTTCTCTGGCAAGTAGTTGGTGTTCTCGGCTACCGTGGTGCTGGGACATGGGTCTCCGGTCCCATGTTGTGCCTCTACCTGGCTTTGCTACAGGTGATGCTGCCCTCAGCAGGAAGGGAAGAGGTAGCCCACCCCTCTGTTGCCCAGAAGAGCTGGGGCTGCTTTCATTTCCTTTTGAATGTTTGCTAGAATTTGGCCTTGGTGTCTTCTTGGTTGGGAGGCTTTTCATTCCTGGTTGACGCTCCTTATTAATTATAGTCTGATCAAATTCTTTCTTTTCACTCAGTCGTGGTGAATTGTGTGTTTCTGGGAATTTGCCCACTTTCTAGAGAGATTATCCAAAATCTTCTGGATTATTTATGTGTAAGTCTTTGTTGCACTTTTATTTCCTGAAACCAATGGTAACATTCTCTTTTTTTCCACGTCCTCTTTTTATTAAGGACTGTAATTCTTTCTATCTCTCTCTTTTTTCCTGAGGCAAAGTGCCAAAATTTTTGTCAATTTTTCTAATTTTTAAGAAGCAATTCAAGGATTGGTTGATTTTCTCAATTTTTTATTCTCTATTCTGTTTCATTTGCTCCGATCTTTATCTCCTTCTTCTGCTCACTTTGTGTTTAGCTTGTACTTTTTCTGTTCCTAAAAGTGTGAGTCAGTTGGGGCTGGAGAGGTAGTGGAATGCTTGCCTTGCATGCAGCCAACCCAGGTTTCATTTCCAGCATCCCATATGGTCCCCAAGCACGACCAGGAGTTATTCCTGAGTCCACAGCCAGGAGGAACCCCTGAGCATTACTGGGTGTGACCCAAAAAATAAAAACAAAACAATACAAGTGAGTCAGATTGTTGATCTGAGCTCTCAGTTCTTTGTTAGTGCATTTACAAAAATCTGAATTTCCCTCTGAGCACTGCTGCATGCAGCATCTGCTAAGTTTTAATATCTCGTGTTTTCATTTAAATTGATCCCAGGTCATTTCTAAGCCCCTCGTGGTCCCTCCAGCTTTGGTGGGCTTGTCCTTCCCTCTGCACCTGGGTTCTAGCTTCGCCCTTTGGAAGCATGGAGATCTTGGAGAGGTTCTCACCCTTTTCAGCGTGGTGACCATTGCTCTGCGGCCTGGCCTGGAGTCCCTATAGTGCTTTGCTGGGCTGGTAGCATGCTCTGTGTGTGCAGTGGGATCCCCTGGACATCATGTTGCCACTCAGTACACTGCTCCCTCCATGGAGGAAGGTATCTGGGTCATGGGGACATCAGCACAGGGAAGTTGGGACATGGAGACATCTGCACGGGGATGCTGGGTCATGGGGGCATCAGCATGGGGGGATGCTGGGTCATGGGGCATCAAAATGGCGATGCTGGGTCATGGGAATGTCAGTATGGGGATGCTGGGACATGGGGACGTCTGCACGGGGATGTTGGGTCATGGGGGCATCAGCACGGGGATACTGGGTCATGGGGCGTCAGCATGGGGATACTGGGTCATGGGGGCGTCAGCATGGGGATACTGGGTCATGGGGGCGTCAGCATGGGGATACTGGGTCATGGGGGCGTCAGCATGGGGATGTTGGGACATGGGGATATCTGCACGGGATGCTGGGACATGGGGATATCTGCACGAGGATGCTGGGACATGGGGATATCTGCACGAGGATGCTTGGACATGGGGATTTCTGCACGGGGATGCTGGGTCATGGGGGGCATCAGCACGGGGATGCTGGGACATGGGGATGTCAGCATGGGGATGCTGGGTCATGGGGATGTCAGCATGGGGATGCTGGGTCATGGGGTATCAGAATGGGGATGCTGGGTCATGGGGGCGCCAGCATGGGGATGTTGGGACATGGGGATGTCTGCACGGGATGCTGGGTCATGGGGATGTCTGCACAGGGATGCTGGGACATGGGGACATCTGAACAGGGATGCTGGGTCATGGGGACATCTGTACAGAGATGTTGGGTCATGGGAGCCGCCATCACAGGGATGCTGGGTCATGGGGACGTCTGCACGGGGATGCTGGGACATGGGGACATCTGTACAGGGATTCTGGGTCATGGGAGCGTCATCACAGGGATGCTGGGTCATGGGGATGTCTGCACGGGGATGCTGGGACATGGGGACATCTGAACAGGGATGCTGGGTCATGGGGACATCTGTACAGGGATGTTGGGTCATGGGAGCGCCATCACAGGGATGCTGGGTCATGGGGACGTCTACACGGGGATGCTGGGACATGGGGACATCTGTACAGGGATGCTGGGTCATGGGGACGTCTGTACAGGGATGCTGGGTCATGGGAGCGTCATCACAGGGATGCTGGGTCATGGGGACGTCTGTACGGGGATGATGTGTCATGGGGGCGCCAGCATGGGGATCCTGATACATGGTAACATCTGCACAGGATGCTGGGACATGGGCATATCAGCATGGGGATGCTGGGAAATTGGACCCCCTCACAGGGCTGTGGGGACACAAAGGCAGGACCTTAGCAAAAACTTGGCAGGGACCAGCATTATGCCTTAATGACCATCCCACCCAGCAGCTGGTCCCGTAGGTCGCGGTCCCTCCTATGGCCCCCAAGAGTTGAGCCCAAGAACCCCAAGAACTGGCTATGCCTCTCCTATCTGCTTCCTTTCTCCTCCTCCATACAGGCCTCCAAGCACCCCTCAGTGCTCAGAGCCCACCTGCTCCCAGAGCCTCGCCCCACACGTGAAGGGAGCATATGATGTCAGCCACTGGTCATCAGTGGCGGCTGCTGTGACCCCCGACTCAGGATAGGGCATGGCTTCCTGCCTCTCCTGCTTCCCTCAGGCCTGAGGAGCCTATGCGACTCTGTCTAGGGCCATGCTGGTCTCCCATACCTCCTGGGGGCCCTCCACTATGAACACAGTCCCCCCTGACCCTGACTCAAATTGTCCACACCCTCACCTACACCCTTTGGACCAAATCTGTTGGGGAAGACCCAGTAAAGGCATGGGGAGCCAGGCTGGCATGTGGCAGGGGCCGGCCCAGAGTGGGGCAGAGTGAACTGGCAGCTCTGAGAGACGCCGTGCCAGAGCAACACAAAGAGGCTCAGCGAGAAGCAGCAACTTGGTCATTGTCCAGAGGCGCAGCAGACTCACGGAGAAGGCGCCCAGCTCAGTCACTGTCCAGAGATGCAGCAGGCTCACAGAGAAGGTGCCCGGCTCGGTCTGTCCAGAGACGCAGCAGGCTCCACGGAGAAGGTGCCCGGCTCGGTCTGTCCAGAGACGCAGCAGGCTCACGGAGAAGGTGCCCGGCTCGGTCTGTCCAGAGACGCAGCAGGCTCATGGAGAAGGTGCCCGGCTCGGTCTGTCCAGAGACGCAGCAGGCTCATGGAGAAGGCTTCTGCTCTGGGGCAGAGGAAGTGGAACATCTGCAGGGGGTGGCTGCACTCCAGGGGGCTGCTCAAAGTCAGGTGCCCCTGGAGCCGCTGTTCTCGGGGACTGATCCTAGGTATCAGCGACTGCTGCCCGAGTCCTCCACCAAGGGCATTGAGAGGCGAGCAGCATGCTCACACACACCTCCACTGATGGTGACCACAGATGCTGTCTTTTCTCGGGGGAAATGATGCCATTATCAGAGGTTAATAGTTGAGGGTTTATCTAAATTAAGTGTCCATAAAGTTCAGGCTTAGCCAGTGAGAGCCTACAGAAATGAGATCAGGCCTTGAGCTGCTGGGCATATTTCAGTCTCATGGGGCTGCTGAGACAAGAGGACGTCTACAAGGGGCTGCTGGTTCCTGGGGCCCTTCACAGGACTGCTGGGATATGGGACCCTCACAGGGGTAAGGGTATGAGGGTGAGGGTCTGAGGGCATAGACGTAGGGTGAGGGTGGGGTGACGGTGTGGACATAAGGGTGAGAGTGGGAGGGATGGACATAAGGGCGAGGGTGTGGAGGTGAGGGAATGAGGGGAAGGCTATGCAGGCATGACTGTGAGCTCTCAGTCTCGGGCAGCTTGGGGATGTCTAACAGTCTGCGATGGTGATCCACAGATGCACCTCCCAGGATTTGCAGGTCCCCGGACTGCCATGGACATCAGTCAGGGATCCCAGGTCCCCCTGCCCAGCCGTGTCAGCTCCCCCTCAAACAGATCCCCTTCGCCACAGTGCCAGCCTGCACCAGACCTCCAGCCCCACCTATTGGTTTTTGTTCTCCTTTTGTGGCCTTTTAAGTGAAGTCGAAGTATCTACCGTCCAAAAAATGGCAAAATTCTCTTCATTATCACCTTCATAAAGTTTCTCAGAAAAAAAGAATAGGACTCCAAATTCCATGCAAAGGGAAAATGATCAGTGTTTCTTCCATGTGATTTTCTCTTTTTTGTTTTCTGTTCTGTTTTCATGGCCACACCCAAAATAACAGTGTGCTCAGAGGTCACTGCTGTGCTAAACCCAGAGTCATTCCTGGAGGTGCTCGAGGGACCATCTGGGGTGCCAGGAATCAAACCCAGTCTCATGCGGGGCAAATGCCCTGCAGCAGTATTATCTCTCCAGTCCCCTCCATGTAGAACTTTCTCACTTAAAGAGGAATTCCAATGTAAAAAGGATTTGTGTGAATCCAGTTACATGGTATGTAAAGTTTAGGAAAATCACCATTACCATTGTTGTTATTAATGTCGTCCTCACAAAATGAGAATTTATAAGAGCAACAACTGCTCTGTGGCGACTCTCCTTCACTAGATCACTAGATCACTAGACATCCCGTTGTTCATCGATTTCCTCGAGCGGGCACCAGTAACATTTCCATTTGACCCTATCACGTGCCAGTGTAGCCCAATGACATCTGGTTGTTTCAGGAATACGAAGAGCCTCAAACCGTTCGTTCATGGTCTTGACGAAGAAGTCTGACCATCTTGTAGATGGGCGGCCACGTGATCTTTTGACATCCCGTGGGATCCAGTCGGTAACGGTTCTAGTCCAGCGGTCGTCTCCAAATCGCATTACATGTCCAGCCCATCTGATTTTCGATGTCTTGGCAAATGAGACAGTGTCCCTGACTCTGGAACAGCGACAGAGGTTGGAATTCGGATTCCTTCTCTCACTTGAGTGAGGCGTGATATTTCAAGCATAGCTCTTTCGATTCCTCTCTGGGAGACCCGAATAGCATTCTCATCCTGCTTTCGTAAGGCCCAGGTCTCTGAGGCATATGTTAATGTAGGGAGAACAGTGGAGTCGAAGAGATGTGCCCGGAGCTGGAGGTTCTTTGTCTTTTTCACTATTTCTTCGATGCTTTTGAAAGCAATCCATGCCACTCTCTTCCTCCTGCGTAGCTCAGGTTTTAGGTCATTCATCATGTTGATTTCTCGATCTAGGTACACATAACTGCTGCATTAAGAGATGTTTGTTCCATTGAGAGTGAATGGGGCCTCTGGAACTAGTTCATTTTTCATGAACATAGTTTTGTTGAGATTCAGCTGTAGACCTAACTTTCCACATTCTCAGTCAAAGTCAACCAGCATTTGTGCCACTTGGCTAATGTTTGGTGTTATTAGAATGATGTCATCAGCAAAGCGGATTCCTTTCCATTCTAATTGCCGCATGATGTTCTCAAGGGTGGCGCTAAAGAGTTTTGGTGAAACGGTATCACCCTGCCGAACCCCTCTTTTGACATCAATGATCACTTCCTTGTAGAATGGTGAGATCCTGGTGGTGAATCCGTAATAGAACTCATGAAGGATCTTGATGTATTGGGTTTGAACACCCTGTTTGGCTAGGGCTTCGATAACTGCTTTGGTCTCAACAGAATCAAAGGCTTTCTTTAAATAAATGAACATGAGACAGAGTGGCATCTTGTACCCTACAAACCTCCATGAGCTTGGTTACCATGTGAATATGGTCGATTGTGCTGAATCCCTTTCGGAAGCCAGCTTGCTCGCATGGTTGTCCTTCATCTAATGTTCTGCCATTCCTGTTCAGGATGACTCGACTGAATAGCTTATAGATGACAGACAACAGGCAGATAGGGCAATAGTTGCCAATGTTGTGAATGTCTCCCTTCTTGAACAGTAGAACTGTCCTGATGGTTTTCCATTGGGATAGCACCTTGCATTTAGACAGGTAGCATGTGAAGAGTCGAGCCAGAGTATTGATGAGTACTGACGGCAGATTCTTCAGGTGTTTGGGTCTGACTTTTCTGGGCCTGATGCGGTTCCTTTCTTTACTGATGAAATGGCATGTCGGATTTCAGAAGGGAGAATGTTGGGAATGACATATCCATCCTGTGGAAATTGGTATGTGGGCAGGTGGACGTGGCTATCAAAGAGATCTGAGTAGAAGTCATGGATAATCTTCTCCATTGCCTTTCTGAAAGATGTGATAGATCCATCAGGGCATCGGAGGGCAGTCATCTTGGTCTTATAGTTGGTGAAGGACAGGCGGGCATTGCGAATGCTTTTCCCAGCTTCTGCTGCATCTTCCAGTATTTCTGCTTTTCTCTCTTTGAGGTCTTCTTTATCACTTCTCTGCACTGCTTTGCAAGCTTGGACATTAGCATTTGGTTTGCCTGAGGTTCGCGTCTTGCCACGGTGGCGAATGAGCTAGAGAGTTTTTGAAGACAGGCATCCTTTTGTGTCTTTCTCTTTCTCGGCATTCTTCGCACTATCATGGAGGTGCTGAACCAGTCGGTTGTATTCTTCATCAATGTCATCAATGAGGTATCTTCCCATGTTGCCGCAATGGTGCCAAAGAGTTCCCAATTGGTGGTTGTTCTGGGAGTTCTCTTCTTAAACTTTGCAGCCTTTTCTCCCCGTTGCGGAAGTAGAATTCTGCATGAAGGAGACGGTGGTCCAATCCTGTTTGGAGTTTTGGGACGACAGCAACATCGGTCAGACAAAACCTTCGATTGAAGATGATGTGGTCTATTTCATTGTGGAACTGTCCACCAGGAGATTCCCATGTCCAACGTTTCACTTCAGCCTTCTGGAACTGTGAGTTCCCATGAATGGTCTTGGTGGACATGATGAACTCAGATAGTCTCTCACCCTGTTCATTCCATTCTAGACCATGGGTTCCAATGTGGAGTTCTTCAGCCGATCTTCTTGGTCCTATCTTGGCATTAAAATCACCAACTATGATCTTGTAGAAGGTGTGATCTTTTTTTATAGAACTCCTCCAGTTCCATGTAGAATTTCTCAATTTCATCTTCCTTGTATGTGGATGTTGGTGCATAGACAACAAAGATAGAAATTGCTGGTAGTGGGCCACATCTCTTCAGTGTAATCGTCCTATCCAGTTTATTAGGCATTCAAATGAATCAATGTTCATGGCCACGTTTGTGTTGACAAGGACACCAATGCCACCGACACCTCTTTCGTCGCATGTTCCTAGGAAGAGTTCTTCTCCGGTGTCAAAACGGCATGATGCAATTGGCGCCTTCGCGTCTCAGTCAGACCAATCATGTCATACTTGATCTTTTTTGCTTGCACCATCAGTTCCTCAATATATGCTTCCGATGCCAGCGTGCGTGCATTGAAAATACAGACAGTCATTTTAGTCCTTCTTCGTTTTGGCAGCCTAGTTCGGCCCTGAAATTTTATCAGGTACTCCTTGTTCGGCCTTTTTAGTGCTGCTGTATTAAGGGCTCTTTCAGGGTCGGGAAGATATACATTTTTATTACTGGTTTTGGCATATTGAATACGCATCGGAGAGCTTGCCAGGCTCTGCCATGTGGATGGCATATTCTCAGTAGCTTGCAGGGTTCAGGCAACTCTCCTTCGATCTCTTTATTCAAGAGATCGATCCCCCCAATGTTTCTTTCAACTGCCAGAGAGTTGTGTTATAAGAAGCCAGTACAAAAAAATAAAGACAGTCGATGGGAATATTGTTTTACCAGAAAGCAATCTTTTTTCAATTTATTATTTTTTTAATATTTTATTATACCACCGTGAGATATACAGTTACAAAGATGTTCATAAGATGTTCATATTTGGGGTTTCGGTCATACAATGTTCCAGAACCCATCCTTCCACCAGTGCCCATTTCCCACCACCAATGTCCCCATTCCCTCCCCCACCCCCGCCTGCCTCTGTGGCAGGTTCTTAAATTCTTTCTCTTTCTCTTTTTCCTTCCCTTCCACATTGTGGATTACAATACATACATTAAGGCGTTGTCATGTATATCTTTTTGCCTATATTTAATGCTCAGTTCTAGGTTGGTATCAGCACTTTCGACAACTATTAGCACACTGTTCCATTCTCTGTCTTACCTAGCCTCTGACTCCCACATATTTGTGAAAATTTCCACAAGACCTCCTGTTCCATGCTTCGCCTGACCTTGGATTTTGGTATCATAATATGTACATATATATATTTATGTCATGCAAATAAATGCAGTCATTCTATATCTGTCTCTCTCCAGAAAACAATTTTTATAAACAATTTAGCTTGTTGGAGAAAAATGATTTTCTAGAAATACATTTCCCCCTTTGGCTTCCACCCAGAAGGCTCTAGAACATTCTTCTAAACTTGGCGATATAGACTAATATCACCCTTGAGCACTGGGAGACGAAGCTCCTTCTACTGCCCAGACCAAGAGCTGACCCGAGTCCCTCACATGGGATCATCCCTGAGCACAGGGTGGTGAGGAAGACCCCATGCCCGAGCCACGACGGAGCTCAGGCATGGGGTACGCAGCCCTGTGGCACGGTCCTAGAGACCCCAATGTTCCCTTGCTGCTCCCACTGGGCCCTGGACACTGCACAGGAGCGTTCTGGTGACTGCTGCCTCCCTGGTCCACATGGACACAGCAGCTTCCATGGTCCTGCGCAGCTGCAGCCCTGGTAACTACAGCTAGCAGTGCCATGACTCCACAAGGGACAGAGCTTACCTGTCTCTAGAGAAGAGGGCTGGCTCTCACAGTGCTCACCTGAGCAGGCGCGTGTGTGTGCACGAGCCAGGAAGGTAACAGGTGCTGGGCCTGAGCAGGCATGTGTATATGTGCATGTGGTGTGTGTGTGTGTGTGTGTGAGTGTGTGTGTAGGAGCCAGGGAGATGACCAGTGCTGGGCTGTGCTCCATGCATGCCCACGTGTCCAGTAGCTGCCTACAGAGAAAACCTGGAGGCCATGTAGCCCGCAGACATAGCGCCAAGTATAGAGAACTCAGGTCTTTCCTGCCAAGACAGTGTTTATTGTTTTTAATTGCAAGTGCTCCTCCCACCCCCTCATAAGGACTCTCCTGCCCACCCACCCACCTCAGTGCTATGGGCATGGAACAGCAGATACCAGAAGAGACACCTCCTGACAACTGTGTCTATCCAAATAAGGAGCTGCTACATGGCTAAACCCAACGGCATGAGCAGATAAGTGGAGATTCATAGAAAATGACAAAGCATCAGAAATAAAGGTTCTGGGATGATCTCCTACATGAATATTCTCGAGGAAGATGCAGCTGATAATAAATCAGGCACCTCTGAGTCCACGCGACCACTTGGCTCCCCATCAGGAAACCTGCTCTTCAGTTTCGACACAGGCACCAGCTCCCGAGACCCAGTGAGGCTGGGTGTGACAGCGGGCACCTGGACATCCTGCACCAGTACCCATAGCCAGGCCAAGCACCACCCAACCCCTGTGTGACTCCCATCTGCATCTAGGTGGCCACAGTAGCAGAGCCCAGCACACAAGCAAGGCGCCCTGCAAAGGCATGGGCTATAGTGGTCAGCAGGAGCCCCAGGCTCCTTACTGATCACGAACCCCAGTACTTTCTGCTGAGTTGCCACCAGAGACCTCACCTCAGTCACATGGTCCTGCATGGACACACATGCAGAGTTGCTGCTAAAGAACACCTTGCCATTGACCTTCCCTGGGCACTATGCAGAGCCCCTTTACCCCCACAGTCCCCATGGAGAGAGCACAGAAGAGGCACCTGGCCTGCACAAGGCAGACCCAGCGTATGGGGAACTGAGCCCTGAGCATGAGCCCTGAGCCCACTGTCTGTGTCCCCACCTCAAGTGAGACCAAGGGTGGCGTTGTCTGGATCTGCACAGGGCCAGCCTGCGGCCATTACAGCTGAGGTCGAGTAGGGAGTGTTTTGGTTACAGGTCTGTTTGCATCCCAGGTCACAAGCCTGGGAGTGTTCGGTGCCTCCTTCATGGCTGCTCTTCTCCAGAGACCACCCCTGGACGGTGTGGGATTTGCAAAGGAGTGCAGTTCATGCTCTGTGGCTGTCTTCCTCCCTTGATCGACTTTGAGGGTGTCTGTGAAAAGCATGAAACCAGGTCTTGTTGGTTTCTGTCCTGTTTCTGACTTCACTGGCCTTATCTTATTTTTTCTCTTGTCTTATTTTGCCCCTTTTGAGACCCTCCTTCCTACTCCCTGACTCTTTCCCTGAAGTCTTATTCTCCTCTGATGGAAGCCTCGCCAGCCGGGAAACTCCCAAACTGGTTTGACCCAACCCCACCTGCTCAGCAAGCTTGTGCTCTTATTTTCATTTGACCAGGTACATTTTTGCTTCCTTCCAGGGGTTCTCTGCAATTTATTGATTATTCAGAATCATCTGATTTCCCAGAGTTTGAAGGCCTTGTAGTCCCCTGGCTTGGATTTCCCCTTCAGTTCCATTCTGTCCTGAGAACATGCTCTGGCATTTCTGGCTTGCATGGCCCAGAGTCCATGGCCCAGAGTCTTCCTGAGCTCCCCGAGGGTCCTGAGTTGTCAGGAGACTCTATAACACCAGCTGTCCCCTTCCCTAGACACCTCTGAAGCTGGCAACTGCGGGAGCACGGGAGTGAGCACAGGACAGGATGGGAGGGGTGCTGCTGGGGTTACACTCATGCACTGAGACTCCTGTACAACCCAGCAGCGGGTACAGTGAGAAGGGAAGGGGTAGCAAGGCCTGGTGGGGTTAGTGCTGTCCTCTGGGCATCCAGCAGTCACTGCCAAGCTGATCCTACAGGCATGAAAGAAGGTGAACATACACACGTGTCCAAATGCATACACACACACTCACACAGACACGTGTGTCCACACACGCCGCACATACATGCTCACACAAACATGTGTCCACACACATGCACAGGCACCACACAGACACTTGAGTCACATGCACACACATGCACTTACCCAGACACATGTGTCCGCAACACACAGATGCACCCACATAGACACATGTGTCCACACACACACATTTCCACATGCACACACATAAACACACTTGCCTGCACACATGCACATGCACTCCACACAGATACACATGTCCAGATACATACACACTCACACAGACACACATGTCCACATGCACACACATGTGTTCCCACACATATATATGCTCACACCGACACGTGTGTCCGCATGCACACACATGCACCCACACAGACACACATGCCTGCACGTGCAGACACGTACTCACACAGGAGCACATGTGAGCAGCAATTAGCCTCCTCCACACAGATGCTCAGTGACTGTAGAGGGCCAGGTCGGAATTTCAACTTGAGAAATTGTGAGCGGACGTTGCTGCCAACAGCTGGCATTTCACCGTCTGCTCCCCGATGGCCACGGTTCCGATCTGTGGCTAGCCCAGGCTTCAAACATCTCGGGGCAACCAAAACACGACAGGATGACAGATCGCCGTCTCAATGGATACTGACAAACAAATTAGAGCAAAGATGCTTTCCGTAGCAGAGCAGATGTGTGGGGCTCCATCAGACGGAACCAGCAATGAGGCCGTGTCTGGGCCCATCTGTGCCTCGGAGACGCTGCCTCCTCCCATCTCCAGGTGCCCTGTGCAGACACAAAGACAGCTTCCCTGGCACAAGTGCAGCCCGGCCCGGCCCCGCAGCCTGTCTGAGGCTCACTGGGCAATCGCAAGGCAGAGAGAGACGCCTCCAGGCCTCACCAGGCTCTTGCTCCATCAGGACCCCACTGCACAGCAGCTCTCTGCACTGTAGAAGTGACCACAGAAGGGAAGCTGGACTCGCCATACCCCAGGAAGGCCAGAGCCTCCTGCATCTCAGCCACTCTGAGCCCTGACTGTGCCTTGACCCCCAGGAGGCTGGAGGAATGGGGATAGAGCCATCTCCCCTGCTGCCCTGAGTGTCCTGGGCTCCCAGAGGACAAGGTGGGCAACCAACTCAGCATGGGGGTGAAGAACTAGGGGAGTCCAGGAGGGGAAGCAGGGTACTGGAGGCCTCTGAGCCCCTGAGCACACACCCCAGCAGCTATGACAGTCACTGTATCTGACGCAGGTCTCCTGCGCACTCCCCTGGGCCGCTCCGGACTCTCCGCCCTTTTCTCTCTATCCCCGACCCCTCAACCTCACACCTCACTCCTGGTCTGTGGGTCCCTGTGGTCGGGGGCACACCCCCAAGCTGGCCATATTCAAGAGTCTCACAGCCTTAGGGAAAAACAGGCCCTCCTCTCTCTAGGTGCCTGAGGGGGAGGGGGCAGCGGTCACAGCAGGAAAGGGGCTGTCCACCTGCGCCCAGGCCTCTCTCCCCTGCATCCAAGCCACATGTCACCTTCTCGCCCTCGGCCAGGCACTCTCGTCTTTCTTGGAGACCAGGACCCGCCCTCCTGTGCCCCGGCTTTATTCCTCCTAGTGCACAGTCGGTGTCAGACCATCCGTGACCCTCTAGACTTAAATGCCTCCCATGCAAATGCGCCACTGTGGCACCGTGATTAGATGGACGTGCAGCCGTCACAGCCGGCTGACGGATCTAATTACCTCATTTCCCCTGACTGACGCTCTGACAGCCCCATCATGCATCTGTGATGTCCGTCCTGCAGCAGCCCGTGAGTGTGGCTCACACCACGCCCCGAGCAGGTGCTGCTGCCCCAAGCACCCTCAAAGCCCTGAGTGATATTCCGCGCTATGGGGCAGGGACACGACTCTTCAGTATTCTTCTTCACACTGAACCGCATGCCCCAGGGGCCTGCCCTAATTGCAGAATGTTTTCTCTTGTGCTTAAATTCCATGCCACAGATTATTAAAAATTGACTTACAATATTTATTTTACTTATCTTCTCAAGCCAGACGAGGCTTAGCCCATAGATTTTGTGAATTATTAATTTTTAAAGGCAATTTGTGCTGCATTTTATACTTGGATGGTGTCCAGAGAAACACTGACTTCCAGTTCCAGGACTTAGGAAAGTCACTTTGAATCACCTTTCAAGCCTCCTGAATTGCCTGTTCAGACATGTGTGCTCACTCCCTCTGACATCACAGACACATATCTAACATCACAGGCACGAGTGCTCATCCCTCTGACGTCACAGATGTGTGTGCTCACTCCCACTGATGTCACAGACACCTGTGCTCTCTCCCACTGATGTCACAGATATGTATGCTTGCTTCTTCTGACATCAGATTTGTGTGCTTTCCACCTCTGACGTCACAGACATGCGTGCTCTCTCTCTCTTTGACATCACAGATACGCTTGCTTGCTCTCTCTGACATCACAGACATGCATGCTTGCTCCCTCTGACATCAGAGTCGTGTACTTTCTGCCTTTAATGTCATAGACACGCATACTCTCTCCCTCTGACATCACAGACAGCGTGCTTGCTCCCACTGACATCACAAACACACGTGCTTTCTCCCACTGATGTCAGACATGCCTGCTCGCTCCCTCTGACATCACAGACCTGTGTGCTCACTCCTGCTCTCTCCCTTTGACATCACAGATGTGCATTTCATTCCCTCTAATGTCACGGATGTGCATGTCTGCTCCCGCTGACGTCACAGACTGATGAACGCAGTGCCGGCAGAGTGCAGGGGCGGAGACTAGAGCAGAAGACAGAATACCCCTCCCGCAGCCTCAGCTAGAGGAGACAGGAGGAGGGTCCATCCTGCACCCGGCAGCTCCCCCAACCTGCCATAGCTCCCCACCCCTCCAGCTCTGGGCTTCCTGGCCCCAACCCCACTGGTTGTGAAAGTGCTAGTTCAGATCCAGACACTGCCTCTGTATGGGACTGAGGCACCCCCACTTCTGTGGGCACAGACTCGCTTTGACATACTCTCCTGAGCGCCTCCCCTGTACCATGATCTCAGCAACCCTGCCAGGGTGATGGAGCCAGCAAGGACGCTGTCCAGGAAGGGGCTAGACTTCTGCCCCGAGCCACATCTCACAGGAAAACCCAGAGACAGGGAAACACAGTCTCCGTGCATGTGTGTGTTTTCGCGCCATGCATATGTGTGTCTGCAACTCTATGTGTGTACATGTGTTGTCTGCATCTCTGTGTGTGCATGTGTGTATGCATGTGTGTGTCTACTTTTCCGTGTGTGCGTGTATGTGTGTGAGCTGTGGCCAGCTGACAGGTGCATTGCAGGGACATGCCAAATTTCCCCTCCCAGGATGCTCTGAATTTGGTGGACTGGGAGGCCCGGCTCCACGGACCTAGCTGCAGCCCTGTCAGACAGGGTCCTGAGAATGGTAAGGACCCAGCTGCTGATGCACAGAGGCAATGGACACCACAGGTCCCATGCAGCAGCTAAGGGAGAAGCCTGAGCAAATGCTGCCCTGGTCCAGATAGAGTCCAGCGTGGGGCCCAAGATGGAACCCATCTTGGAAGCTCAGAGTGAGCCCCAAGACTGGCCCCAGATAGGGGAGTGGGACACAGGGAAGGTGTGCTTGTGTCACCCGCTTCCCGCCTTGGTGGGTCAGCCAAGTTCATGCTGACGTGTACTAACTGCCCCCTTGGTCAGGCCACACTGCTGTGGGGTGCTCCTGCTCCTGCTCACTGAGCCCGAGGGCATGGAAGCCCCTGAGGGCCCCAGGAGCAGCCGTGAGCAGGCGGCGGCCTTCCAGGGGCGGCTGCCCCATTTCAGTTGCAATCACGTGGCCCTGCCAAGGAGCAAGAAGCCGAGCCCCAGGGTTCTGTGAGGAGACATCAAGAACATTCCCCACCTCCCAGGTTCACACTTGCCTGCTACCCTCCTGCCACCCTAAGCACCCCAAGAAAGCGGAGCCGCTGTCTGTGACCCCTTCAAGGCTTTGCTGCCTCTGCTTCATCCTGGGGGTCAGACCTCACACCCCATCCATCCAGCTGTGGGGAACCGTTTGTGTCCCTTCCAGCACTCTGAGCCCAGAAATGGGGTGCTGGCCCATGTGCTGGCTCTGTCGCTCTGCCAGGAAACACTCTCAGGACCATAAAGTCCTGTTCTTCACTCACTTCTCTGCCCACACTGCACTCCCTTGCTGAGCCTCTATCTCCTGCCCTCTATGTGTCTTTTAAGGTCGCTCCTCTATGTGTCTTTTAAGAAAGCGCCTCAGCACGCTTCTGCGTTATCAGGAACCCGTGAACAATGGCCCTTGTCTGATGCTGGCTGTGTGGCTGTGCCCTCCAGGTTGCTGACGGGTGAGGAACTCCGGTAAGGAGTGCCCGTCAATCAGGCCTAAAAAGGACACATGTGGGAGCCTCAAACTCCAGCCAGGAGCCCCACATTCGTGCAGAGGTCTGGGTGGTGCTGCTGCCTGGCCGCAGGTGTCTGGCCCACAGCACCTCCTGGCCTCCACATGGACCCAGCCACAGGTGTGCACCTAACTCGGCCTGGGTCCTCGTCTGAGTCCCAAGGAAGCCACTCATGGTCCAGCATCCTCCCCTGCCCCTTCTCTGCCCAGATACCCACCAAGCACCTGTCACGGCTTGGAAAGTCCTTTCCAGCCCCGCAGAGTCCAGTGTCCACTCTCTCTCCTCCACTAGCCTCTCCCATAACCCCAGGGGCTCCTGCCAGGCTCTGCCCACAGCTGCTGGGGCTGACCTCTGGGAGTCGCCTCCAGACCAGGGAAATAGGGCCAGAGGGCAGGAGACAGAAACAAGGAAAGAAAAAGGGAACTGGGGTGAGGGGTTGAGCAAGGGGCCGTGTAAGGTGCTCAGATTGGCTAGTGCAGGAGAGAATCATCTAGTGGGAACTGGGGACACAGCAGCTGGTCACCACCAAGGCTCGTCCAAGCACTTCTGTTCTCTCTCCTGCAGACCGGCTCAGCTCACTGTCCACCTTCATCTCACCCTTCAAGCTCCTCAGCCCAATGGCCATGCACGCTGAGGACGAGGACAGCCTGAGTAAGTGTCCCTGGGGCCTGAGGCCCCAGGCCAGAATACACTGAGGCGAAACAGGACAGGCAACAGGGCCAAGCTCCACTCACCACCCCAGAATAGTCCCACCCCACCTACAAGTCAGCTCGCCCTCCCCACCTAGAGACCCATCCCTATCCCCACATAGACCCTGTCCCCATTCCCACTTGAACACCACCTGGACCCCGTCCCTACCCAGATCCTGTCCCCACCTGAAACCCAACCCCATTCAGACACGGTCCCCACTCAGACCCCATCCCCACTTGGACCCCACCTGGGCTCTGTCCCTACCAGGGATGAAGGAAGGCAGCACAGGCGTTTCGGGGATAGTAGGCGCCAACTCCTCTCTCTTCATCTGCATACCGGAGAAGAGAAGGGAGGGCTGTAGGGCTGTGTGGGATGGACAGTGTGACCCTGAGGGCCCAGGGCTGTGTGGGATGGACAGTGTGACCCTGAGGGCCCAGGACTGTGTGGGATGAACAGCTTGACCCTTAGGGCCCAGGGCTGTGTGGGATGGACAGTGTGACCCTGAGGGCCCAGGGCTATATGGATGGACAGTGTGACCCTGAGGGCCCAGGGCTGTGTGGGATGGACAGTGTGACCCTGAGGCCCAGGGCTGTGTGGGATGGACAGTGTGACCCTGAGGGCCCAGGGCTGTGTGGGATGGACAGCTTGACCCTGAGGACCCAGGGCTGTGTGGGATGGACAGCTTGATCCAGGGGTAGAGCCACATGGAAATAGCAGGGCTTAGGGCAGCTTTGGGAGGTGTCCTGAGCATCCCCAGGAGACAGTTACCCCAGCTGGGCACACAGGAGAGACCTGATTTGTCAAGAGGCCCATCTGTCCCCTGGGAGGAGGGACCAAGCCTGTGTTGAGGAGATGGAATCTGTGTTGGGAGGGTGGCGATGGCCTTAGTCGCTCAGAGCACAGGACGCTGGCTACACTCAGCCACCCTCCACCCAGAACTCACCCCACCTGCCATGATGCCCCAAGCCCTGTGGCCCTTTGCTTGTAGCAGATACAGACCCCCCCATCAACAGAGGGGAACTTGGTGTCTACAGGATCCTGGCCCAGCCCTGGCAAAGCTGACACCATGGCCACAGTGGTGCACTGCTAGCCAGAGCCAGCTGTTATTGTTCATGC
The DNA here is from genome assembly GCA_021461705.1 of Cryptotis parvus. Taxonomy (NCBI): domain Eukaryota; kingdom Metazoa; phylum Chordata; class Mammalia; order Eulipotyphla; family Soricidae; genus Cryptotis; species Cryptotis parvus. The sequence continues at coordinate 87,978 of JAJIBD010012383.1, forward strand.
CATGGCAGAGGCCTTTGAGAGCAGAAACTCATTTCCTCTGAGAGCCTTAAGGGGTCACCCCTTCGTGGTGCAGGCCGACACTTGGCGTAAAAACCCTGTTTCCTGCACTGTTCCCATCTCTGCTGGACCTTCATCCTTCCCCACTGCACTGTCTCACCCCACAGGAGAAACAGAAGAAAGGGCTTGTGCCCAGAGGAGAGGGGGGCGGGCCAGGTGCTGCATGTGTGTGCACAGGTGTGCATGTATGTGTGTATGATTTGGGTATACATGTATTATGTACTTGTAGGTATGTATATATGTGCATATGTGTGATAATGTATGCGAGCATATGTATATGCATACTGTGAGTGTGCATATATGTGGTTGTTCATGCATGTGCATGTATGGGTATGTATGTGTATGCATACATGCAGGTATCTATATGTGTGCATAAATGTGGGTATATGTGGACATGTTTTGTATATATGTGTGGGTTTGTGTGTGCGCACATGTGGATGTGCATATATGTGGGTGTGTATGTGTGTGCATGCATGGATGTATTGTGTGTGGGTATGTGAGTGCATATGTGTGAGTATGTATATGCATATGTGGTGTGCATGTGTGTGCACGTGTGCCTATGTGTGCATGCCTGTGTGTGTCTATGTGTGCATGTGTGCATTTGTGTGCACGTGTGCATGCCTGTGTGCATGTGCCTGTGTGTGCCTATGTGTGTATGTCTGCATGTGTGTGCCTGTATGTGCATATGTGTGTGCATGTGCGTGTATCTGTGCAGGCAGACTGACCCAGTCTGGCCTTCTGGCACCTCGAAGCACACCAAGGTCAGCCTGGGGCCCTGGGTCCACAGACTGGGTCCACAGACTGACCCTGCCCTGACTGTCCATTCTTACCTTCAGGTACGAGCAGCACAGAGGTGAAGGAGGAGCCGAACCTGAACAGCCTGGAGGCCAGGAGGCCGGTGTCCAGCGAGTGGGCCTGTGGAGGGGTTCCGGGGCTGAAGAGGAAGCGGCCCCTGGAGGAGGGCAACAGTGGCCATGTATGCCAGCTGCAGTTGCTCTGGAAACGGCTCTCGTGGTCTGTTGCACCCCAAGAATGCTCTGGTGCAGCTGCACGAGCTGCGGCCAGGGGCTGCAGTACCGCACAGTTTCGCAGACTGGGCCCGTGCACGCGCCCATCTTCGCCGTGGCAGTGGAGGTGAAACGGGCTGGACGTTCGAGGGCACTGGGCCCACCAAGAAGAAAGCCAAGATGCGGGCGGCCGAGCTGGCCCCTCAAGTCCTTCGTGCAGTTCCCCAACGCCTGCCAGGCACAGCTGGCGCTGGGCGGAGGGGCCAGCCCCCTGCCCTGACTTCACCTCTGACCAGGCCGACTTCCCAGACACACTCTTCAAGGAGTTCGAGACTTCAGAGCCTAGCAGCAACCTCCCAGGTCACCGTGCCCCTGCCCCCGAGCTGCTGCCTACACCATGCCCACAGGGCCGGCTGCTGTGCCACGCTGGACCTGCTGGACCCAGCACGGCCGCCTGCCTGGAGCATAGGCACAGGCGAGAGGAATCCAGTGGTGGTGCTGAGTCAGCTGCGCTCTGGCCTGCGCTACGTGTGCCTGTCACAGACAGCCCACAGCAGCGGCCAGGAACTTCGTCATGGCTGTGTGTGTGGATGGGAGCACATCGAAGGCTCAGGACGCAGCAAAGAAGCTGGCCAGGGGCCAGGCAGCGCACAGGCAGCGCTGCACGCCCTCTTCAACATCTGTCTGCCCGGACCTGGTCCCAGCAGGAGTAAAGGCTGCCTCCTGCCACAGGTGAGCTTGGCGCGGGGGACCCCCCTCTCTGCCCTGCTGGTGGGGGATTTCCAGTCAGGGGAGGGGGATGAGATGGACACCTGGTGGGCAGGGAGAGGGGATGGGCAGCCACAGGAAGATGTGCACAGTGAGGGAACGAGGGACTGTTGGTTTGGGTTTCGAGTGGACATAGGCTGTGACGGCCTGGGGAGTCCCCTGAAGTGGCCAGCAGAAGTGGCCAGCAGCACCTGAGCTGGCGCTCTTCAGCCTTTCTGCCTTTCTGGGTCCAGCTCCTACATGCCATGTGGAGGGGCAGCGCCCATGACCCCCTACTGTCTGCACATGGTCAGGACAAATGGGGATTGTCCCCCCCCCCCCCATCATCCCCAGGAACCTGCCAGCCCATGGCTCAGAACACCCTGGGCTCTCAAGGGCACTGGACAGAGGAGAAGCTGCCCATGGGTTGCAGGTGTTGGATGAAGTCAACTGGGTCCACAGGTGGACAGGGAATGTGACGCTGGAGAGGGCAGTGTCAGACTGGAAAAGGACAGGGCAGAGTGGGACAGGGCCAGGGGACAGGGCAGAGACAGGACAGGGCCAGGATGCAGGACACGGCAGGTAGGCAGTGGTTCAGAGTGAGGGACAAGTGGGTGTAAGCCTCAGTCCCAAAGCCCTTGCTTGTTTTTCTTCTGTGTGGCCCCACCGAGCTGGGCTGCTCCCTTCCAGGAAGCCTTGCAGCAGGCAGAGCAGGGGGCTGCCTGGAAAGCGCCCTGAAACCCCCACACTGGGGTTGGATGCCTGGAGACATCAGGAGGGGCCAAGCTAATGGTCATGAACGGCGTTTCCAAGTTTCAGCATTTTCTAGTGGATTTGAATCAGAGCTCCAGACATGACCCCATTTCCTGGGATGCGCCCCAAGAATTAGCTGTAGAATTAGCCTGGGCTGGCTCCCTTCCGCAGGCCCGCAGCTGCCCAGCAGGATGCTAATAGGCTGTTTGCACAGAACCTCCTTCCACTTGACAAGGTGACCCCCTGCTGCCTGAGGCCTCTCGGCCCTCTGCCCCACACCCTCCTGCCATTCAACACACTGCCCCTCTTGTGGCCAGAACTCAGCAGCAACTGATGCTGCCAGGGCAAACTGGATGAGCCCAACTGATCAGTCACTTCAGAGCAGACACTAGATGCAGCCGCAAGCCCAAGAGAGACCTGTGTCTTCTGATGCCATCTGTCTGTCCATTCACCCACAGTGGGGGGCCTGAACAGTGGGGGACTCGGCCCCAGCCAGGTCACCCCTCCAGTTGCAAGGAAGCTGTCTTCTGTTGCCCAGAACAGAGCCTCAGAACAGTCCCTGTCTCCTGTTGCCCAGAGCAGAGCTCAGAACAGTCCCTTGTCTCCTGTTGCCCGAGAACAGAGCTCAGAACAGTCCCTGTCTCCTGTTGCCAGGAACAGAGCTCAGAACAGTCCCTGTCTCCCTGTTGCCCCAGAACAGAGCTCAGAACAGTTCCTGTCTCCCTGTTGCCCAGAACAGAGCTCAGAACAGTCCCTGTCTCCTGTTGCCCAGAACAGAGCTCAGAACAGTCCCTGTCTCCTGTTGCCCAGAACAGAGCTCGGAACAGTCCCTGTCTCCTGTTGCCCAGAACAGAGCTCAGAACAGTCCCTGTCTCCTGTTGCCCGGGACAGAGCTCAGAACAGTCCCTGTCTCCTGTTGCCCAGAACAGAGCTCAGAACAGTCCCTGTCTCCTGTTGCCAGGAACAGAGCTCAGAACAGTCCCTGTCTCCCTTTGCCAGGAACAGAGCTCAGAACAGTCCCTGTCTCCTGTTGCCAGGAACAGAGCTCAGAACAGTTCCTGTCTCCTGTTGCCCAGAACAGAGCTCAGAACAGTCCCTGTCTCCTGTTGCCAGGAACAGAGCTCAGAACAGTCCCTGTCTCCTGTTGCCCAGAACAGAGCTCAGAACAGTCCCTGTCTCCTGTTGCCCAGAACAGAGTTGTAGTGAGGATGGCCAGAGGACATACTGCCTGCCTGCCTTCCATGCCCAGTGGGTGCCATGAGGGTGCTCCTGACCCTCATGAACCAGGTTTCTGCTGTTTGTCTGCTCTCCTAAGCTCCAGGCTTTTGGGATGCTGCACATCCAGAGGCAGGAGGAGGAGCTCAGTCAAAAAGGGTAGAAAGTCCAGACAGACCCGAAGGAGGATTTGAGAGCCTGTGCCCCTGGCTGCCCCCTGAGACATGAGGACTGTGGCCCCTGGCTGTCTCTTTGAGACAAGGGAGTTCCATGCTGTGTCCCAATTTGCTTTGCCGGGGTCAACTTCTATTGGGCAAATGGGGTCAGTGGTAGGTTGACTGGGGGCAGGCCAGGGTGGGGGGTGGCATGTGGCTTTGCTGTCCAGTGAGGGGGCAGGGGCCACAGAGAGCTGGAGAGGATGGGCTGGGCCCACAGGACAGCCCATACTAGAGTGCAGAGCTGAGAGGCAGAGCCGAGGAGCCTGGCATGGAGCTTGAAGGCAGGAGCTACAGGGAAGGGCCAGAGGGAGAAGGGGGCAGGAGGAGAGCAAGACTCACAAGTGTCTGCAAAGGAATGTTGGCAACCTGGGCCAGTCAGTGAGTCGGAGCCCCGTGACACAGTGAGACTCGAGTGGAAGGCAGGCAAGAGTGGGCGGTGAGTAGCCACTGTGGGCACTGCAGGGCCTGGCCAGTCATGGACACATGTCTGAGAGTGAGGGCATGCCCCATGGGTGAAGTCAGCCCAGACAGTTCCCTCTCTAAAACTCTTGTCTCAGGCAGGTAGGGGTGGGCACACCCTCACATGATGCTAGAACAGGGCTGAGCATGGCAGCAGGTATAAGTGCTGGAACAGGACAGCCCCAAAGGAAGAGAGAGAGCCAGCAGCTCCCCAGCCCAGCACCCCAAGAACAGCCAGGAGAGAGGGGGCTCCTGGAGGTGGGCTGGGGCATAATGTGGGCACAGGGCATAACTGCAGGCACAGAGGTAACTGCTCATGGAAGTGGGGCACACCCTGACTGCCCACTAAGAACATCGGAGCACCTCAAGCATGTGTCCGAGCCCGTGGGGCCCTTTCCTGTGGTCCAGCCCTCTGTGAGCCCCCTGCAGGTGTTCATCTACCTCAACGAGCTGCTCTAGGCTTGCTGTGGAGACTTGTGCACACATCCATGTGTACACCCCCACCTGCACACACACAGCAGGGACCCACCTTCCATTTCTCTCCAATCAGCTGTCTGCATAGACACCTCAGTCTCAGTGCCCTGAGAAATTCCACAGGCTACACAAGCATCTGTGTCTGGTCTGAAGTCACCACGTACCTGTCCACTGCCAGGGCAGCTGGTGGGCAAACTGAAAAGGCCTCAGCCCCTCAGAATAGCCAGAAAGGAGCGCCAGAAATTGGCTGGAATTTTCTGGAAGTAATTATTTCAGCGTGCAGGAAGGACAGTGACAAGCACCTCCTCACCTGAGGCCCTTTGGGCACCCACAAACCTGTGTTTGATTCTACAAAGAGCTTCTTGGCCTCCAGAAGCTGAGCAGGCTATGGAACCATCTTTTCCACAAGGAACACCTCGAAATGCACAGGCTATGCTATGCCCCAGTGGGATTCAAAGTTTCCTGTCCCTGTCCTGTACCAAGAAGAAACGCCTGCTAGAGCAGGAACCCCTCTCGGCTCAGGAACCGACCTGTCACTGCCTTTCTGCTAGAGGCACAGAGCACATATGGGGTGCCCGCAGGGGCATCCCAAGAGACTCTAGAAACCCCGCCGCACAGCTGCAGTGCTCCTTGGAGCCACTGTTTGGGAAATGGGGAGGAAAGATGAATGCAGCTGGATTCATCACGGGGCTGCGTGAAGAAATGCAGCATCCCTGGTGTCGACCGAGGGCATGGTCGACAGAAAGAAAGCAATCACACCTGGGTGAAGGGTGGCGGGGTGGGATCTGCATTTCTGGCGCTGAGCCGCTGGTCTCTGAGAGGACCTTTGCAGAGGAATCATAGAACCTGCTGTTTGAGGAGGCCCTGCAGTTGCATGCTCAGGAAGGACTGTTCTGCAATGCAGGGTGCTGTCTTGATGTGTTCCATAATACTGGAGTTTCTTAAAATAGAGGACACATTTAGAAATCACTGGATTTTACAACCAAATTGTTTCTGAATAAGAGCTAATCATGTTTACATTTGTTATGAAGACATATGGAAACATCCTTTGAATGGTCTTATTAGTCACAACAGCCAAATTCCAAGATCCATTTAGCATGATTCCAATCCTAATTCAGTGTGCGGCCTTGGAAGGCAGTTTATTTGTGATGTAAACACACTCTGACTTGTGTGCATGCAGAGCAGGATAAATCATTCAATGAGTTAGTTTCAGAAACAATGAGATAATCAAAGGTGATTTTGTTGTGATGACTTTTGAAAGCAAAGAATAGTGATGTATTTCTTATTTAGGCAGGGTCTTACTGATTCTTATTTAAGGCATAAAAAAATATTCTGTAAGACTTAGGAAAACCACGGTTTGTTCATAGCTCAACTCATGGTTTGCAAACAGTTTAGCTGCACAGAGACCTTTTTCTGCGTCCACCCTCCACCTGCATATCTGTTCATTTGCCCAAACTTCTGCTCCTTCATCCATCCATCCACATTTCTGTCTGGACACATATCCATCTACTCAAAACCTACCCACCCTTTCATCCTCTCCACCTATCCATCCAGTCACACATCCATTTATCCATCTTATCCACCAAGCTATCCATCCATTTTTCTTCCTTCTGCCCACCCATCTCTCCTCATCTTTTCACTCACCCATTCTCCCATGTAGCTGCTAATGTGTTGTGAGCAGTAGTCTACTGAGACAACAAGCTAAATGACAGACATACACTAATGTAAATCACCTGCCCTGAGGCCTGTCTACAGCTGGTCATTGGGTTTTCTCACACTAAGGCCCTCCAACTCCCTGAAGACTAATTGCTTGGCCTCCTGTTTAAAAACACGGATTCCGGGGCCAGGAGCGTGCAGTGGGTAGGGCATTTGCCTTTGCGCGCAGCTGACCCCGAGTTCGATTCCTAGCATCCCCTATGGTCCGAGAGCACCACCAGGAGTTAATTCCTGAATGCAGAGCCAGGAATAACTACTGAGCATTGCTTAGTGTGACCCAAAACAGAAATAAAAAAAAAACACAGATTACAGATAGGTGAATTCACCACTTACCACTTAAAATCCACTACAGGATTTTTAAGCTGATTGTTTTTAAAAATTTTTATTCTACCACCATGTGATATACAATTACAAAGAAGTTCATGATTGGGTTTCGGTCATACATTTCTCCAGCACCCGTCCCTCCCCCAGTGCCCATTCCCCCACAAACTCCCCCCCACCTCCTCCAGCCTGCCTCTATGTCAGGCTCTTTACCTCTTCTCTCTCTCTCTCCCTCTCTCTCTCTCTCTCTCTCTCTCTCTCTCTCTCTCTCTCTCTCTCTCTCTCTTCTCTCTCTCTCACATTGTGGTTTGCCCTACAGACATTTAGGGATTATCATGTAAATCCCTTTGTGTACATCCTATGTTCAGTTCTAGTGTGGTGTTAACATTTCCCACAATTAGAGCACTAGTTTATATTTATATTCCACTAATAAATGCAATCATTCTATATCTGTCCTTTTCCTTCTAATTTCACTCAGCATGATAATCTCCATATCCATCTATTTGCATGTAAATGTTGTGACATCATTTTTTCTGACAGCTGCATAGTATTCCATTATGTAGATGTATCATGTTTCTTTAGCCAGTCTTCTGTTCTCGGGCATTCAGGTTGTTTCCAGATTCTGGCTATTGTGAATAGTGCTGTAATGAATGTCAAAGTGCAGATAGTGTTTCTTCTGAGTGTTTTTGGGTCTCCAGGGTATATTCCCAGGAGTGGTATTGCTGGGTCAAATGAAAACTCAATATCTAGTTTTTGGAGTAAGGTCCATGTTGTTTTCCAAAAAGGGCTGGACCAGTTGGCATTCCCACCAACAGTGGATGAGAGTCCCTTTCTCCCGCATCCATGCCAGCACTGGTTGTTCTTGCTCTTTTGGATGTGTGCCAGTCTCTGTGGCATGAAATGATACCTCATTATTGTTTTGATTTGCATCTCCCTGATGATTAGTGATGAAGAGCACTTTTTCATATGCCATTTGGCCATTCGAATTTCTTCTTTTTGGAAGTTTCTGTTCATTTTTTCTCCCCATATTTTTGATGGGGTTGGCTGTTTTCTTCTTGTAAAGTTCTACCAGTGCCTGAGATATCCTGGATATTAACCCTTTATCAGATGAGTATTGAGTGAATATTCTTTCCCCAGTCTGTGGGCTGTCTCTGTTTCTTGTTCATTGTTTCTTTGGAGGTGCAGAAGCTTTTTCAATTTTATATAAGTCCCGACAGTATCAGGACAGACGTTCTGTTCTCTTCTACCTCTGAGTCTGACGGGGACCGGATCCAAAACTCATGAGTCCGGCACAGTTCCAAAAAGGCTTTTAATAGTACAAAAGCTCTACCACAGCAATCCAATACAATGAAAGAACTCTAGCTCTGATCAGAACTTAGACCATACAAGAGAGCCCAGGGGGCCGGAGCAATAGCCCAGCGGGTAGGGGCGTTTGCCTTCGCACGCGGCCGGCCTGTGCCGGCCCGGGTTCGATTCCGGCACCCCATATGGTCCCCCGAGCACCCACCAGGAGTGATTCCTGAGTGCAGAGCCAGGAGGAACCCCTGAGCATCGCTGGGTGTGACCCAAAAAGCAAAAAAAAAAAAAAAAAACCGAGAGAGCCCAAGTCTTCACCAAAGAAAGAGGATCTCACCCGAGAGGAGTTCTACCCCAAAAGAAGGAGAGAAAAGGAACGAGAAGGAGCCTCAAGTCAGTTACCCTTATATACACCAAAGTAATCCTATCTGTGGACAGGGGAGTGTCCTGTCAACAAAGAACCCTAAACAGAATGTAGATGGGTGGTGCCACACCCTATTATAGAGTATAAACAAAGGATTATGTCAAGGACTAATCCTTTCCTCTGAGATTATCTCAGAGATAATCTCTGATATTAACACTGGAGAGATTAACACTGGAGAGAGAGAGGGAGGCTGATATAAAGTAATAGATCCTAATTTCATGGGTTTATGTAATCCTAGACGGTACCCACAAGGTCCTTCTTATTTATTATCTGCACCAGGGTGATTCTGAGTATCTTGTTCTCCAAATATTGAAAGGGTCACACTCACTTGCATGAGGGCAAACTAGTATGATCCTTCCTATAATCTTAAAAAATAGTCTCAACGTAGCCAGGGTGGTAGTCTCCTGGTAAATTCTAACTGTCCCACGCTGGGGGCAGTGGGTATAAAGAGGAACTGTGCCCAATCTAGAAAACAGAGAAATCTTAGTAGATGTATAATAAGTCAGAAGTTATTCAGAGTCAAGGTGACTTCCTGTAACTGCCACACCCTCCGTCAGTGTTTACATAGAAGAGAGATCTCATTAGAATGAACCTTGGCTTAAGAACATGCAAGTAGATAAAGCTGTAAGTAAAACAGCAAAGCTCCCAAACTAGCTAAACCTGTCGTCCAACACATGGTGTTAGAAGAAGGTCTAACTTCATTTTTTACATGTAGCTGCCCAGTTTTCCCAGCACCACCTGTTGAAAGTATTTTTTTGCTCCACATAATATGTTTTGCTCCTTTATCAAAGATTAAGCAATCATATACTGGAGAGTGTCAGGATATTCAGTTCTATTCCATAGGTCTACAGGCCTGTCTCTATACCAATACCATGCCGTTTTGATTATAACTGCTTTGTAGTAGAGATTGAAATTGGGGAAAGTGATGCCTCCCATCTTCTTTTTCCCAGGGATTGCTTTAGCTATTTGTGGGGTTTTATTATTCCATACAAATTTCAGGAGTGTTTGGTCAATTTCTTTGAAGAAGGTCATGGGTATCCCTTAGAGGGACCACACTGAATCTGTATAAAGCTCTAGGGAGTATTACCATTTTGAGAATGTTAATTCTACCAAGCCATGAGCAGGGAATGTGTTTCCATTTCCTCGTGTCCCTCTTATTTCTTGTAGCAGTGTCTTGTAGTTTTCTTTGTACAGGTCCTTTACACACTTGGTTAAGCTGATTCCTAGGTATTTGATTTTCTGTGGTGCAATTGTGAATGGGATTGTTTCTTTAATATACCTTTCTTCTCTTTCATTATGTGTATAAAGGAAAGCCATTGACTTTTGGGTATTGATTTTTGTATCCTACCACTCTACTATAGGAATCTATTGGTTCTAGAAGCTTTTTGGTAGAGTTTAGGGTTCTCTAGGATAATATCATGTCATCTGCAAATAGTGACAGCTTGACTATCTGGATGCCCTTAATGTCCTTAATGTCCCTTGCCTATCTGGATGCCCTTAGTGTCCTTTTCTTCCATGATTATTATGGCTAGTACTAACCATAGAAGTGTGATAGTGGGACCGGGCGGATAGCCCAGCGGGTAGAGGCGTTTGCCTTCGCCAGCCGCGGCCTGCTGCCGGCCAGGGTTCGATCCCGGCATCCCATATGGTCCCCGAGCACCGCCAGGGAGTAATTTCTGAGTGCAGAGCCAGGAGTAACCTCTGAGCATTGCGGGTGTGACCCAAAAAGCAAAAAAAAAAAAAAAAAAAAAGAAGTGTGATAGTGAACAACCTTGTCTTGTCCTCAAACTTAGGGAAGGCTTTCAGTGTTTTCCTATTGAGAATGATGCTCTCTGTGGGCTTTGACTATATTGAGGAAAGTTCCATATATTCCCATTTTATAGAGAGTTTTTATCATGAATGGGTGTTGGATCTTGTCAAATGCTTTCTCTGCATCTATTGATATGATCATATGGTTTTTTATTTTCCTCTTACTGGTGTGATGTATTATGTTGATTGACTTGCGGATGTTGAACCATCCTTGCATTCCCAGGATGAATCCTACTTGGTCATGGTGTATAATCTTTTTGATGAGTCTTTGGATTCTATTTGCTAGTATTTTGTTGAAGATCTTAGCATCTGTGTTCAGCAGGGAGATTGGTCTGTAGTTTTCCTTTTTTGTGATTTCTCTGTCTGATTTGGGTATCAGAGTTATATATGCCTCATAGAAGCTATTTGGAAGTGTTTCTGTTTCTTCAATTTCCTTGAAGAGCTTAAAAAAGGACAGGCAGTAGGTTCTCTTTAAAGGTTTGGAAAGAATTCACTGGTGAATCCACCTGGACCTGGGTTTTTATGTTTGGGTAGACTTTTGATTACTGATTAAATTTCAAGATGTGCTAGTTTTGTGCTAGGCAGAGGAAAAGCGCTGACTGCTCATCTGAGAAGCAGTGACCTGTAAAGGGCAGCACCGCACACTACACACTCAAGCTCACAATACCACACAACAGCTCACACACACAAGCTCTCACACACAGTTCACATTACCACACATGAGCTCACATGAAAGCTTATATACATGAGCTCACATACACACACATACACATACACAGGAGCTCATACACCACACAACAAACTCATGTATCACACACACACCAGCTCATGCATCACATAAGCTCAGGTACCACACACAATAGCTCACACAGAACACAATAAGCTCATGTTCCACACACACCAGCTCACATACCACACAACAATCTTGTGTCCTACACTTGCAAGCTCACACACCACACAACAAGCTTGTGAGCCACACACACACACACACACACATACACACAAAAGCTCATATACCACACACATGCCCATGCTCCTGCAGACGTCTGAGTAGCAGAGGATGATTATTATAACTCTCT
>JAJIBD010012384.1:0-35909 GCA_021461705.1 Cryptotis parvus
TCCAAGCAGAACCGAACTAAATGGTCATTTTGAACTCTCACACAGGCCTGACTCCACCTCAGGTAACCCTTCCTGGGGTGTGCGGCTGGCTGGGCGGGCGGCCGCTAATGTGGCCGCTTTTATTAATAGAAAAACTAGGAAATTCAACACCAAGGGAAGGTAATACCCTCAAGAAAAAAGAAACAGTACACCAGAGGAATCTATCCCTGAACACCACAACACCATGGGGAAACAACTCAGATCCCCAGCTCGAAGAACAGATGAAGGAATCGACCCTGAAGACTCAGAAAAGAATACAGATGTGCATGATCTCTCTGACAATGAAATTAGAGAAGAAATTGGTTGGATGTTTAAGGAGCTCAACGAAAAAATTGAGCAGATGTCCAATAAAATACAGGAGAACATAAACGAAGCAGTTGAAAGGGCTGTCAATAAACTACGGGAGGAAATGAGAGCAGAAATGAGAACCATGCAAATAGAAATATCATCGCTTAAAAACTCAGTAGACGAAATGAAAAACACAATCGGGGCTCTGAATAGTAGGATGACAACAGCGGAAGAGAGAATCAGTGAGACTGAAGATGAGCTGCAGAAAGCACTCAGAGATCTACATAAGATGGAAAAAGACCGGATAATGGATCAGCAGCGAAACAGAGAACAATGGGATGAAGCCAGGCAGAACAACATAAGAATCATAGGAGTCCCAGAGGGACAAGAAAGTAACCCCAAGGAAATTAAAACAGTTAAAAACATCCTGGCTGAAAAGTTCCCGAGTTAAAGGACGAAGGCATCCAGATCCAAGAAGCCCAGACGGCACCAGCAAGAAGAGACCCCAATAGAAAGACCCCAAGACACATCCTAGTCAAAGTAATGGATGCCATAGACAGAGACATAATTCTTCAGGCAGCAAGATCAAAGAAGGAAATTGTATACAAAGGAGCATCCATTCGACTTTCAGCAGACTTCTCAGAAGACACCCTCCAAGCCCGAAGGCAGTGGTGGGATATAGTGAAAAAAAACTTAATGAAATGAATGCCTCAGCAAGAATTCTTTATCCGGCTAAACTCTCGCTCAGATTTGAAGGACAGATATACAACTTCTTGGATAAACAACAGCTTAGGAACTTTGTAAAATCAAAACCAACCTTAAAAGAAGGACTGAAAGATCTACTATAAGACGAGACATAACCCAAAAGAACAACCAACCCATTCAGAAAGATGGCACAAAATCCCATGACAATAATCTCTCTCAATGTCAATGGTCTAAATGCACCAGTTAAGAGACACCGAGTGGCACAATGGATCAAAAAATTGAATCCGACATTCTGCTGCCTGCAAGAAACACACCTGAACAATCGGAGCAAAGACAGGCTCAAAATAAAAGGCTGGAAAACAATCCTTCATTCAAACAACCCATCCAAAAAAGGCTGGGGTAGCCATACTGGTATCTGACAACATAGACTTCAGGCTGAAGAAGGTCAGAAGGGACAGTGAAGGTCACTTCTTAATAGTCAAGGGATGCATATATCAGGAAGAAATCACGCTATTAAACATATATGCACCCAACGAGGGGCCAGCAAAATACCTAAAACAACTACTAATAGACTTCAAAGAAGACGTTGACAGCAACACAATTGTAGTTGGAGACTTCAACACTGCTCTATCAACCCTGGATAGATCAACAAGATTGAAACTTACCAAGGAAATACTGGCCCTTAAAGAAGAGATGGAAGAAAGAGGGCTGGTAGACATATACAGGGCATTTCATCCCCAAAAAAGCTGAATACACTTTCTTCTCCAGTGCCCATGGAACATACTCCAAAATAGATCACATGCTGAGCCATAAATCATACCTCCATAAAATCAAGAAGATAGAAATTGTGCCAACTACTTTTTCAGACCATGAGGCACTGAAAATAGAAGTTAATTGTACACAAAAACAGAGACCAATACCAAGTACCTGGAAACTAAACAGCTCACTGCTGAACAACCAGCAAGTCATAAAAGAAATCAAAGAGGAAATCCAAAGATTCCTGGACACAAATGAGACTGAAGACACGAATTACCAGAACTTGTGGGATACAGCAAAAAGCAGTGTTAAGAGGCAAGTTCATAGCTCTTCAAGCATTTATCAGAAAAGAAGAAAAGGCCATCATAAACAGTCTGACTTCACAACTTAAGATCTTAGAGAGTGATCAACAAAAAGGAGCCCAACCCAAGCAGAAAGAAAGAAATAATAAAACTTAGAGCAGAAATCAATGAGATGGAATGTCAAAAAACAATCCAGAAGATCAACGAAACCAAAAGCTGGTTCTTTGAAAAAATAAACAAGATTGACAAACCACTTGCAAGACTTGTAAGAAAAGGAAAAGAGAGAACCCAAATAAATAGAATCAGAAATGAAAACGGAGACATCACAACTGAAACCACAGAAATTCAAAAGATCATCAGAGATTACTATGAGAGCCTGTCGCCCCACAAAACAAGAAAACCTAGAAGAAATGGACAAATTCCTGAATTCCTATAGCTTCCCAAGTCTGCAACAAGAAGATTTGGAATACCTCAACAAACCTATCTCCATCGAGGAAATAGAATCGGTAATCAAAAAGTCTCCCCCAAACACAAAAAGCCCAGGTCCAGATGGATTCACCAGTGAATTCTACAAAACCTTTAAAGAGGACCTACTCCCAATTCTTTTTAAGCTCTTCCAACAAATTGAAGAAACAAAAACACTCCCAAATAGCTTTTTACGAGGCACATATCACCCTGATACCCAAAGCAGACAAAGATGCCACAAAAAAGGAAAACTACAGACCAATCTCCCTGATGAATACAGATGCTAAGATCTTCAACAAAATACTAGCAAATAGAATTCAAAGAGTCATCAAAAAGATTATACACCATGACCAAGTGGGATTCATCCCGGGAATGCAAGGATGGTTCAACATCCGCAAGTCAATCAACATAATACATCATATCAACAAAAAAAAATTAAAACCATATGATCATACCAATAGATGCAGAGAAGGCATTTGACAAGATTCAACACCCGTTCATTATGAAAGCTATCCATAAAATGGGGACTGAAGGAACCTTCCTCAAGATAATCCAGGCCATCTACTACAAGCCCACAGCGAGCATCATTCTCAATGGGGGAAAAACTGAAAGCTTTCCCCTTAAGATCAGGGACAAGACAAGGCTGCCCACTCTCACCACTTCTATTCAATATAGTACTGGAAGTACTTGCCATAGCAATCAGGGAAGAAAAAAGACATTAAGGGCATCCAGATAGGAAGGGAGGAAGCCAAGTTCTCACTATTTGCAGATGACATGATATTATACATGGAAAACCCGAAACTCTCTACCAAGAGGCTCCTAGAAATAATACATTCCTATAGCAGAGTAGCAGGGTACAAAATCAATACCCAAAAGTCAATGGCCTTCCTATATGCAAACAGTGAAAGAGAAGAAAGGGACATTAAAGAAACTATCCCATTCACAATTGCACCGCAGAAAATCAAATACCTAGGAATCAGTTTGACAAAGAATGTAAAGGATCTCTACAAAGAAAACTACAAAACTTTACTTCAGGAAATAAAAGAAGACCTGAGGCAATGGAGACATATTCCCTGCTCATGGATCGGAAGGATTAACATTATCAAAATGGTAATACTCCCTAGAGCTTTATTCAGATTCAATGTGGTCCCTATAAAGATACCCATGATGTTCTTCAAAGAAATTGAACAAACACTCCTGAAATTTGTATGGAATAATAAAACCCCACGAATAGCTAAAGCAATCCTTGGGAAAAAGAAGATGGGAGGTATCACTTTCCCCCAACCTCAAGCTCTACTACAGAGCAGTTGTAATTAAGACAGTGTGGTATTGGTATAGAGACAGACCTGTAGACCTATGGAATAGAACTGAGTATCCTGAAACACATTCTCAAATATACAACCACTTAATTTTCGATAAAGGAGCAAAAACATATTAAGTGGAGCAAAGAAAGCCTCTTCAACAAATGGTGCTGGGAAAACTGGGCAGCTACATGTAAAAAAATGAACTTAGACCTCCTTCTAACGCCATGCACAAAAGTCAGATCAAAATGGCTTCTAGATCTCAACATCAGACATGAATCTATAAGGTACATCGAAGAAAACATAGGAGAAACGCTCTACGACATCGAAACGAAAAGTATCTTTAAAAGACGACACACCACTGACCAAGCAAATGGAAGCAAAGATAAACAAATGGGATTATATAAAACTAAAAAGCTTCTGCACCTCAAAAGAAACGGTGACCAAGATACAAAGACAATCCACAGAGTGGGAAAGGATATTCACCCAATACCCATCTGACAAGGGGTTAATATCCAGGATATATCAGGCACTGGTAGCCCTTCACAAGAAAAAACAGCCAACCCCATCAAAAAAATGGGGAGAAGAAATAAACAGAAGCTTCCAAAAAGAAGAAATTCGAATAGCCAAAAGGCATATGAAAAAGTGCTCTTCATCTTTAATCATCAGGGAGATGCAAATCAAAACAACAATGAGGTACCATCTCACACCACAGAGACTGGCACACATCCAAAACAGCAAGAACAACCGGTGCTGGCGTGGATGTGGGGAAAAAGGGACTCTGATCCACTGTTGGTGGGAGTGCCGACTGGTCCAGCCCTTTTTGGAAAACAATGTGGGCATTCCTCCGAAACCTAGATATTGAGCTCCCATTTGATCCAGCAATAGCACTCCTGGGAATATACCCCGAGAGACCAGAAAACGCATAGCAGAAACACTATTTGTACTTCTTTATTCATCTCTGCGCTATTCACTATAGCTAGAATCTGGAAACAACCTAAATGCCCGAGAACAGTGGACTGGCTAAAGAAACTGTGGTTCATCTACACTATGGAATACTATGCGGCTGTCAGAAAAGATGAAATTATGAAATTTACCTGCAAATGGATGGGCATGTAGACTATCATGCTGAGGGAAATTAGTCAGAAGCTAAAGGACAGATATAGAATGACTGCATTCATTAATACGACATAAATAGATACCAGTGTTTTACTAAATGTGGGAAATGGTAATGGCAGATTAAAACTCACCATTGAATATACACAAAGAGACTTAAGTGATAAACTCTAAATATCTTCAGGGCTATCCACAATGTGTAAAATAAGAGGGAGAGATGCAGAGACAGAGAGAGAGAGAGAGAGAAAAAGAGTGGAAACGGGGGTGTCTGCTATTAAGGCAGCATGGGGGGTGGGCGGGAGGGGGTGGGGGTACATTGGTGGTGGAAATGGGGCACTGGTGGAGGGATGGGTGCTGGTATACTGTATTACCAAGAACCAATTATGAACACCTTTGTAATTGTATGTTTCCACGGTGGTATAATAAAAAATTTTTTTAAAAAAAGAAAATGTTATTAAATGCATGATAGCGTATTAAGCATTTAGTATAATAGATAACTGAGAGTAAGTATTCCAAAAAATATTACCTGTTGTCACTCTTCTTTCATCTTCTTTTATGGGGCGAGAGGAGCTGGAGTCACACAAGTTGGTGTGCAGGACTCTGCACTCAGGTTTATCACACTTTGGCAGGGCCCATGGGAACATACGGGATGCCAGGGCTTGATTGCATGCAAGGCAGGCACCCGACCCACTGCACTATCTCTTGGGTCTCTCTCTTTTTTAATATATTTTATTATACCACCATGAGATATACAATTACAAAAATGTTCATGTTTGGGTTTTGACCATACAGTGTTCCAGCACCCATCCCTCCACCAGTGCCCATTTCCCAGCACCAGTGTCCCCGATTCTCTTCCCCTTCCCTAGCCTGCCTCTCTGGCAGGTTCTTTTTTTTTTCTAGGATGAACTTTTTACTTTATTTTTTTTCAGATATATATTTTTTTTGATTTTTTTATTTTTACAATTACAAAGATATACAATTAAAAATTTTATATTTGGGTTTTGGTCATACAGTGTTCCAGAACCCATCCCCTCCACCAGTGCCCATCTCCCACCACCAACGCCCCCGGGTCACTCCCCCTCCCCCCCAGCCCTCCTCCATGGTAGGTTCTTTATTTCTTTCCCTTTCTCTCTCTCTTTCTGTTTTCCTTCCCTTCCAGACTATGGATTACAGAACATACATTAAGGGGTATGGCAGGTTCTTTATCTCTTTTTCTCTCTTTCTCTTTCTCTCTCTCTCTCTTTCTCTCTTCCTTCTCTTACATATTGTGGATTGTAATACACATACTTAGAGGTTATCATGTGTATCTTTTCCCTGTATTTAATGCTAAGTTCTATGTGGTAATAGCACTTTTGACAATTATTGGCACACTGTTTCCTTTCTGTCTTACCTAACCTCTGCTCTCCCCCACATTTGTGGTAATTTCCACCTCTTGACAAGACCTCCTGATTCAAGTTTCACCTGACCTTGGATGTTGGTATCATAATATGTATGTATGTATGTATGTATATATATATATATATATATATATATATATATATTTCATTGCTCATAATATGATCTGACATAGTGTGGGATTTACCAAAACTATAATGTTCCTCAACTTAAAATTTTTCTCTTTTATTCAAGTATAAAGAGCATTGTTAAATGAATTACTATTATTATAACTGGTGAATCATTTTTATAAAGTTATGGAGGCTGATAGTGAATACATTTATCACCAGAAGTTCAAGTACATCTTATATTTATTATAATGTACTCTACAGAAGTTTTTCTTTCAGAATTACATAACCTTTCCTTATTACAGTATTCTTTTAAGTGTTTGCTTTTGGATAAGTATGATGATGGTCCCATAGTTTCTTTTTTCTAAAGGAACAGGGAATTTAATCATTGTCACAATTTTATTCTTCTTGTTTGTTGTTATTGAAATAATATTGTTTCAAGTTTCATTTTCAAGTTATGCTTTTCCTCTGTTTCATAGCCTCTGCTTTTTTCAGTGTCTGTGGAAATTTCTCTTCGGTTTTGTTGTGCTATCTTGTCCCTGGCCCCGTGGTCCAGGCTGTGCTATCTGGGCGCGGATGTGCTCCCAATCTTCCCGTCTGGTCAACCACACAAATTAAGGTATGGTGGAAGGTCACGGGAGAAATTCATATCAAAACCACAACGCACCCATGCCATTATGACAGCCCACTGTAACAAATGTGCCTCTGTTTAAACTTATGACAATTAATTGCTAAAGGTAATTTAATCTGACAGAGGCAGGGTGTTGAAAGACTACTGGAGAAGGCATGAAAGCGACCTTTCTGCCCATTGTGCAGCCAAAAAGCCATTTTTTAACAAGGAGCTAAGAAAACTGTCGCGACTTCTTTTGTACTTTGTTAATTAGTTATTGATTTGAAACAATGCTCTTCCAAATGCTCAGAGATGACTGAAAAGCCAGCAAGGTCACCACGTGAAAGTCTGGTCTAGAGTGTTTTTTGTCGCCCTGCGAGAGCCTTCAGAAGCCTCGTGGGTTGCTCTCCTCAAATTGATACTGTCTTGATACTGTCTGGGTTTTTTCATCATTCATCTATTCTGATTAAAACATTTTGTTTTTTAACAATCTGTGCTTAATGATACTTAATTTTCAGGACCCCCCACTTGTGGATTTAGTCTCAGATAAGTACATATTCTTCCAGAAAGACTGTAGTTTGATATTTTTTTAAAGGGTATATGGTTTCTTATCAGAAAGAAAGAGGATATAATATTTCAACTTTACAAAAGTAAGACTGGTAGAAATTCTCTAATTTATTTACTAGATGTTCTAGTTGATCTCCTTTTTTAAAATGTGGGCATTGTTTTCGGTTTCAGTTATCTTTATCATGTGGAAATTAACAAATGTTAGTTTAGGTATGACTTCAGACTGTTTTAATTATATTCCTTAATAAATCATTGAAGTCTGAGTCTTGGGTAGGGTGAGGTAGGGAGACATGAATATGTCCAGGGTTACTCATAGCACAGTGCTCAGGGATCACTTCTGGCAGTGCTGAGGAAACCCTTCAACGGGAGACTGAAGCCAGGACTCCTAAATGCATAGTGAATTAAAATGCCTTGGTTAAAATTTTTCAACTAGTTGGGACTAGTGGATTTTTTAACTTTTTGCTTTTTATTTTCTCATACAATAAGATGGAAGTCTGGGAGAATTTCAAGTAACATAATTTAAAATTAATAAATCTTTTGACCTGCAATCCTGTTCTTGAAATCTGTCTCATTGAAGTAAAACCATTTCTAGTTCAAATCTACATCAAAAGCACTTTTAAAATGTCAGTGTGGGGCCAGAGGTAGCTTAAAGGACTGAGTGCATGCAGGGGACCAGAGTTAGTTCCCCCACACCTCCCCGCCCTCCCCTTGCCACTGCCGCAGTCACCCCCCAAGCGCAGTGCCAGGAGTAGTCCTTCAGCTCCACTCTGTGACTCGCACCCTCCCTCCAAAAAACTGGAGTTTGTTAAATGGCTCTGTGTGAACTAGAGGAGAAGATGTCTGTCTGTAAACAATTTGTCTCTAGCATTTATAAATCTTGCCATAGTTTCAAAATTAATTGCTTTTTGGGTAACAGTTTATTCATTTCCTCTCTTACAGGATAATCACAAGACAAATCAGCTGGGTAATGTGTGTCTTCCAGAGAAGCTGTAGCAACTCATATGCTTTCCCTTTTGGTCCACTGATTTGTAGCATTATTTGTCGAATTACACAGAAGCCTTCATCTTCTAGGAATCCCAGGAAATGTCTATTACCTGAGAATTCCTTATTTTCTTCCATCCCCTAAATTTATCGAAAACACGTTGGATTATGCCTTACCTTCTAACAGTATACTGGAAATAGTTTGCCCTGTTCTTGATGACACAAGATTGACAAATGAGTGTTTGCTATATTATCACTGTCACTATCACTATCTTCCCATTCATCAATTTGCTCGAGCGGGCTCCAGTAATATTTCCATATGTCCTGTTCTCATGCTAGTCCTGGCATGAGACAGGACACTGTTCCATATTATAATTATAATTAAAGCTTTTATATAGATGTAGATATGTGTGAATACTTAGCTCCTGACTATCTCATTTTATCTAGGGAATGTTTTAGTCTAAACTATCTCCAATGCTTCCGCGATCTTCAGTGTGTTGCCATAATACAGAATACCTCTTGAATTATAAAATTGTCTTGTACCTTCTGCTTAGTCTGTGAAAGCTACCCAAAACCACTCCATCTGTTTGTATCTTTAATTGTATACTGCTTTTGGGCTTTAGGTTACACCTAAAGGTGAAGGGCTTATGCCTGGCTTTGTGCTCCAGGATCACTCTGGCAGCATTTGGGGACTATCTATCCGTGGTGCCAGGATACCTGAAGTACCCGTGCTACCCGAAGCTGGGTCAGCCTGCATGCAGCTTATTCCTGCACTAGCAGTCCGTCCCAATTTCTTTCTTTTTAGTGAATCACAATGAGATACACAGTTAGAAAGTTGTTTGTGATTGGGTTTCAGTCATATAATCCAGCACCCAAGCACCCCATCCTTTCACAAGTGTATGTTGCCCCAAGGGTTTCCTCCTGCCTCTCTCTCTCTCTCTCTCTCTCTCTCTCTCTCTCTCTCTCTCTCTCTCTCTCTCTCTCTCTCTCTCTCTCTCTCCCGTTTTGGGAATTATGATTTGCAGTACAGATCCTGAGAGGGTTATCATGTTTGTTCCTTTACCTATGTCAGACCGCAATTCTTATCCAGAATGGTCCTTTCTGTTGTCTTTGTCATAGTGGCCCCTTTTCTCTCTTAACTGCCCTTTGCTCTCCACTTGATCACTTGATTGCTTGAATCCCGTTATTCATCGATTTGCTATATTAGGGCGCCAGTAACATTTCCATTGGACCCTATCATGTGCCAATGTGGCCCAATGGCATCTGGTTGATTCAGGAATATGAAGAGCCTCAAACCGTTCCTTCAGGGTCTTGACAAGAAGCCTGACCATCTTGTAGGTGGGCGGCCACCTGATCTTTTGACATCCTGTGGGATCCAGTCGGTAACGGCTCTAGTCCAGCGGTCTTCTCCAAATCGAATTACATGTCCAGCCCATATGATTTTCGATGCCTTGGCAAACGAGACAGGTCCCTGATTCTGGAATAGCGACAGAGGTCAGAACTCCGATTCCTTCTCTCACTTGAGTGAGGCGTGATATTCCAAGCATAGCTCTTTCGATTCCTCTCTGGGAGACCCGAATAGCATTCTCATCCTGCTTTCGTGAGGGCCCAGGTCTCTGAGGCCTATGTTAATGCAGGGAGAATGGTGGAGTCAAAGAAATGTGCCCAGGAGCCGGAGGTTCTTTGTCCTTTTAGCTATTTCTTCGATGCTTCTGAAGGCATTCCATGCCGCTCTCTTCCTCCTGCACGCTGGTTTTAGGTCGTTCATCATGTTGAATTCTCGACCTAGGTACACATAACTGCTGCATTCAGAGATGTCTGTTCCATTCAGAGTGAATGGGGCCTCCCGGAACTAGTTCATTTTTCATAAACGTAGTTTTCTTTAGATTCAGCTGTAGACCTATCTTTCCACATTCTCGGTCAAAGTCAGCCAGAATTTGTGCCGCTTGGCTAATGTTTGGTGTTATTAGAACGATGTCATCAGCGAAGCGGAGGTGGTATAGTTGCCAACCATCTATCTTCACTCCCATTCCTTCCCATTCTAATTGTCGCATGATGTTTTTGAGGGTGGTGCTGAAGAGTTTTGGTGAAATGGTATCACCCTGTCGAACCCCTCTTTTGACATCAATGATCGCTTCCTTGTAGAATGGTGAGATCCTGGTGGTGAATTTGTAATACAGCTCACGAAGGATCTTGATGTATTGGGTTTGAACACCCTGTTTGGCTAGGGCTTTGATGGCCGCTTCAGTCTCCACAGAATCAAATGCTTTCTTTAAATCAATAAACGTGAGACAGAGCGGCATCTTGAACTCCCTACAAACCTCAGTGATCTTGGTTACCGTGTGGATATGGTCAATTGTGCTGAATCCTTTCCAGAATCCAGCTTGCTCACATGGTTGTCCTTCATCTAGTGTTCTGCCAATCTTGTTCAGGATGACTCGAGTGAACAGCTTGTAGATGACGGACAACAGACAGATGGGGCGATAGTTGCCGATGTCGTGAATGTCTCCCTTCTTAAACAGTAGAACTGTCCTGCTGGTTTTCCATTGGGAGGGTACCTTGCATTCGGACAGGTAGCGTGTGAAGAGCCGAGCTAGTGTATTGATGAGTACTGAAAGCAGATTCTTCCGGTGTTCGGGTCTGACTTTGCCTGGGCCTGGTGCTGTTCCCTTCTTTACCGACGAAATGGCATGTTGGATTTCAGAAGGGAGAATGTTGGGAATGACATATCCATCCTGTGGGATTTGGTATGTGGGCAGGTGGACGTGGCTATCAAAGAGATCTGAGTAGAAGTCATGGATAATCTTCTCCATTGCCTTTCTGGAAGATGTGATAGATCCATCAGGGCATCGGAGGGACAGTTGGCGAAGGACAGGCGGGCAGTGCGAATGCTTTTCCCGGCTTCTGCTGCATCTTCCAGTATTTCAGCTCTTCTGTCTTTGATGTCTTCCCTTTATTGCTTCTCTGCACCGCTTTGCAAGCTTGGACATTCCTCTCCACATACTGTGAAAATCTTCCAACCATTGACCAGTGCTCCTGGCCTTGGATATTAGTTTCATCCTTTTTTTTTTTTAATCCCACAAAGAATGCAGTCATTCTGTGTCTGTCCCTCTTAAATTTTCAGTGTTTGAATTTTTTTTTCCAGCTTTCTCAAACGCAGTTGAGATGTCACAAGTGTGTGAGTTTATGATACACAGCCTGATTACTGCTCAGTAATTACCGCGGGAGGCTATCTCACACTTGCATTGCTTCGCATAGTTACACTTCCTGTGAATGTGTTGAAAACTTAAAAAAAAAAAACCTCTTCTCTCAGCAACTTTCCAACAGACAGTCCAGAGTTGCTGGCTAGTCCCCCGTGATATCTAACATTCGTGGATTCCATCATCTGCCAACTGGAAATGTGGACTCTAGCCATGCTCCCCTTTCCCATTTCCACCATACTCCACCCCCTCCGACTGGTAATCACCAGTCAGTTCTGTTTTTATGACGCTGGTCTTTGGTTATTTGTTTGCTTGTTTATTTTGGTATGTGGGGAGGATGCTACATGTAATTATCCAAGCAACATTTATATTTCTCTGTCCTTCTCTTTCTTATTATTGTTGGAGGGATCGGGGTGGGGATTTGTCAAGTGGTAGCTAAGGGACCAGGTGGCCA
Source organism: Cryptotis parvus (assembly GCA_021461705.1). NCBI lineage: Eukaryota > Metazoa > Chordata > Mammalia > Eulipotyphla > Soricidae > Cryptotis > Cryptotis parvus. Next base: position 12,287 of record JAJIBD010012384.1, read on the forward strand.
CTCCTGCTGGTACTGGCCAGGGAGGCAAGTGACCCATGTTGCAGGTGCTGCTAGAGCCCTGTGGTGATGCTTGAGGGGCAGGAGAGGTTGCTTGGGTGCATCCAGCAGTGCTTGGGAACTCTGTGGTGCCAGGTATCAAGCTGGGATCAGCTACACACAAGACATGGGCCTCAACCCCTGCGCTTATCTCTCCCACTCTTCAGTCTGTCTTTAGGATTTTAATCTTACTTATCCAGAAGAGTCTTCAAGTCATTCTTCTAAAGACTGAGTTTCTGACTGCTGAGAGTGTACAAGATACAGGTTAGAAGACTGGGGGAAAATTGGTCACTTCATTCCATATTCATAGTCACTTAATCTCTGCTTTCTTTGGAAAGTAATGCCAACTTTTTTTTTATTGCCCCATTTCAAAAACTGTCCACTTGTGGAAAAGCATTTACCAAGTTACACTTATCTGGAAGAAGGCAAATAAACCTGTTTCAAATAGCCAAGTTTTAGTACAAATAGATAACCCTCCTTCAGTCCCAAGGATACTTAGAAAACTCTCCCTGTGCTTTGGAGGATTGTGTGGTATAAATGCAGTTTATACCACAGCTTTGCCTGTTGCCATGTTCATGTTGGGATTGGATTTCTCTAAGATTTGCTGAGTCAGTTCTCAGTCTTCTCTTTTTGTCCTCCCACTTCGGGAAGGCCTCTATGTGCTCTCCTTCCTTTGCCTCCCTAAGATATGTAGGAAAGCAACAGTCTTTTCTTGCACTTTTTGTGAGGCTTGGGGAGTTACAACTGTCAGATAAGGATCTGCCGTACTGACTAAGCTGGAACTGGGACCAAACGTATTGAGAGTAAAGCTTGCACTGCTTTCGGTATTATCCTAAAATTGCCGGAGAATAATTTAGACATGCACATCATATGGACTGTCATTACTCAGCTCCACATGTTGTAGGGTGATAGCAGCCATAATAATTATAAGCAGTTGGTATAGCTATGTTCCCGCAACACTTTACTTCTAAAAATAGGTCTGATGACCCCTTTGTAGGAAAAATAGATGCCACTATTTCTTTTTTTTCCATTTGGGGGCTGACTTTATTTAAATATAATTTATATGCTGTGAATTGAACTGATTTGAAGTGTACAGTTGTGCATATTTGATATGTATGAAACTCTGAGGGATCTGTCACCATAAAAATGGTTAAAAAAAAAAAAAAAAAATTCTGTCATCCTAAAAAAGTTCCCCTCAGGCCCCATGCAATCAGCACACCCCGACCGGTGACCCTGCCAAACTCCAATATGAATTCTAACACAATGATTTGGGCTTTACTAAAATTTCTATTGACTGGGTAATACAATATCTATTCTTTTGTGTCTAACTTCTTTCACTTAACCTTGTTCTTTATTGTACATGAATAAATGGCTGAAAAGTTATAATAGATCTTAAACTAAGATCAGTTTCTCTCATAAGGTGGTGGAAGCTATTCAAGGGAAAAAAAAATAAGGTCCCGTTTAACTTTCAGAAAATAAACTTTGGTATCACAGAAAATATCTTTCCATGGGAGACAGGCCCACACCATGATACTCATATAGCAGCATCCTGCCCCGTTCCTGAAAGGAGCTCAGTTGTTTGGTTCTATAAAGAGCAGCGAACTTGGTTGTGCCTTCAAGGAGGGGAGTAAAGCATATCTATTTTAACCAGGCAGTACCAAGTGATCTAGATTATAGAATCAGAATGTCACTACCCAGCTTTGAAATCTAGTTTTGCTATATCCTGTATTTTTTTATTAAATTCCTTAATCATTTTCAGCCTGTTCATCAGTTTATAGGGTTAATAATAATACCTATTATAGGATTGTGGAAAAGCATTGTCAGAATCACATCAGTTGATATATCTATTTAGCTTTATGCCTACCTCCATCTATACTCTAAAAACATTATTATGGCTGCATAATAGATTGTCCTAAGAGGGGATAAACCTAAATCTTATTAAAGCAAATGTGACCATCAGTCTTTGTTGGAAAGACATGTTTAAGAGCATCATTCTGAAATCAAGAGTACCACCAACTTGCATTCCATTCCGAGTTATACCTGTTTTATAGTATGTGGTAAACAATGAGTCTTAATGTATTTGCTAAGTCATATTTTTCACTACATGCTTGTTACTGTTTATGCTTTATAGACAAATAAAAGCTTACGGTGTGTTTTAATTTCTCACCCCTCGTATCACAATCATTTGTTAACATTTGGCACACAATTTAAGAAAGAACATCAGGGTAGCATTAAAGTTGAGAGGACTAGAACCAAACAGGCTAGCTTATAGGCTGGCAAGCTGTATGACTCAGCTAAGTTAATCATCAAGATCTTTGAGATTTGTAGACCAGTTGAGGTGGTCAGTATCCTAGACAAAATGTGATAACTTGGACTGGAGCAATAACAGTAGCCAACAGAAAGAGAGAAAGGACAGGAGATGTGAAGGATGTCTTACAGAGTTTTGGCACAAAGCTACGCCTTGGCATGAGAGAGGCTAAGAACCCAGTGATTATGGAAAACCAGTGCAGTTTTGAGCATTTTAAGTTTGAAATACCTATAAAATTCATAACTGTTTGATGTTACTATGAATACTGATCCTCTAGCACTTATACTCATTACAAACATCTTCTATTCATCGCCATTGGTAATTTATTAATGTAGACATATTGACAAATAATGTTGTCTTGAATCTGTCTTTAAGATTGTTGCTTGTCGGGCCGGGCCATAGCCCAGCGGGTAGGGTGTTTGCCTTGCACGTGGCCGGCCTGTGCCGGCCAGGTCCGATCCTGGCATCCCATATGATTCCCCTAGCACCGCCAGGAGTAATTCCTAAGTGCAGAGCCAGGAGTAACCCCTGAGCATCGCCAGGTGTGACCCAAAAAGCAAAAAAAAAAAAAAAAAAAAAGATTAATGGTTGTCAATACCTTGACACCTAAAAAAGAAAAAACTGATAGTTTGAAGCTTATTTATATTGTCTTTAATGTTGAATCTTATGGAATTGCCATTTCTAAGTAAAATGTGTCTAGTAATAGTAATTTTATATGGCTTGATTTAAATATATAAGGCAAAATAATGTTTCCTTATTTGTGGAACATTTGATTTTCAGAGTTTGTCATTGATAATACATAGGTACTGCTAGCCCTTTAATCTCAATTCATAGGTCCTCCTGGTCCTTTTATCTTCATGTTAAGAGTCACTCATTAGGGGCCTGAGCGATAGCCCAGCGGGTAGGGCGTTTGCCTTGCACGCGGCTGGCCCATACCCATGCTGGCCGGGTTCGATCCCCAGCATCCCATATGGTCCCCTGGGCAACGCCAGGAGTAATTCCTGAGTGCAGAGCCAGGAGTAACCCCTGAGCATCGCCGGGTGTGACCCAAAAAAGCAAAAAAAAAAAAAAAAAAGAAGTCACTCATTATAACCAGGTATTTAGCTCAGCAGCACAGCACTTGCCTTTCATCTGTGAGACCCTGTACTCTGTACCTTCCTGGCATCACAGCACATTTAAAACATGCCAAAAAAATTTTAAAAGCTAATCCAGACTATTCAACCAAATTAAAATAAAATTGCTTCAATTGATGGCATAAAATACTAAAATACTAAAATGTACTTTTAGACAGCTGGTTTTATAAATGTATTATTCTATGCTAATGTGTAATTTGTGCTTTGTGTACTTAAGAGTTAATAACTTTCATCTGAAAGTGTGAAGTTTGGGCCAGAGAGATAGTACACAGGGTCCCATTCTTGTTTTTCACACAGCTGACTGGGCTCAATCACTCTCACCACATATACTCCCCTGAGCACAGCTAGACGTGTTGCTCATGCACACACACATACGCACATGTACACACACACACACACAGAGCAAGTAAGTATGTAATTTCCTTGTGTTTCTTCATGGATTAAAGCCATTCAGTATTTGTGGTTTTGTTCCTCCTGGAAGAGTACTCTAATATATAATCATAAAAAATGCACATTTTCTTTTATCTTATGCCTGTATTGTAGTTGGTTGCAGGATAATAACTTACATTTTTTATCTTCATAAATCTAAGTGGGATACCCACCTCATTTGGATTTTATTGAGCTGTGTTTCATCTAATAAAAAGTCAGTGTTTTTAATAAATTGGTAAGTTTTATCATAAAAATACTTGTCTCTTATTCAGTGATATCACTAGTGTAAATACACATCATTTGGGGCTCAGGGCAGCTTAGGTATATGGGATGAATGTGTTTGTGTGTAGCTTACATCTCAAAATTAATATTGATTAAGATATATATGCTCATCTGAAATTTTTTTTTTAATGCCAGAGTTCCCTAGTCATGTTTTGTTAGTAGGCCTGCTAACAAATGTGATCCCGGGTTTATCTGAGGTAACATTCAGTCATTCTGACATTTAATTTTAAAATTGGACCCTTTAAAATCTTTAAATTCATTGCATTTTCAGATGACCTAAAATCAATTATAGCTTTATAGTTTATATTATAGGAACACTCATTTTTAACTTTGTGCAGCAACAGGTTTGCTGAAGAAAAATCTGTCAATTTTGGCAGTGGTTCAGGAAGTATGTGAACCTGTCACTGAAAGCAGTCTCACAGGGCGAAATGCTTTACAGGAGCTAATTAACCTTAGAAAATAATTACATAAATATGCAAATGTTGTTTAGATAATTCCATGTGTTATCAGCTCAGGTAGTCCATCATAAATGCAGAACTTGCAGTGCCTCGGTAGTAGAGTCTGGTCGAGTTGATAAGGCTTGGGTAACCACACGTCCCTTCTCTTCGGCGTTTCACGGTTAATGATGGCAAAAGTACATCAGGAAATTCAACCTGTCCTCTGAATCCAGCTGTATTCCACTGTGTAAATGTCCTGTGCATTTTGCCACCAGCAAATTCTAATTAAAGGATTTACTTTTGTATATTTTAGATATTTGTATGTTCTAGAATCATCCAACTTGGGAAGTCAGTACAAAATGAACCCTAATGTGAAATTTATGGGAAAACCTGTAGGTAGTTTTGAATTTCTGTATATGTTTGCATTTCTGTAATTAAGGCTTATTAGAAAGTCTTTGCTATCCTAATCTGTTTAATCTTAAAATACACTGCTGGTAATAGCACTCTCTGGAATATTATTTATAAATTTATAATATGGATTAATGTGGGGTACAAGTTCAAATTACATTTGTCTCGGATCAGTACCGTCTCATTGGAAAACCAGTATTTTCATCTGGTGAGATAGAACGGGGCTTAAGGTGCTGCGCTCTGTGTGTGGCTGGCCCTAGCTTGTATACGTGCTGCCACAGCAAGCGTGATTGACCCTGGTTTGATCCCCAGCACCACGTACAGTCCCCAGACACAACCAGGAGTGACCCCTGAGCCAGGAGGCAACCCTGAAAACCTCTAGGTATGACCCAAAAAACAAAAAAAAAAATGAATCTTACTCATAGTCATGAGAATAAAACTGGTCTTGTAGTCATGAAGCATATCGAAGATAAGTATAAAAAGCAATTCTGCGGGTGTTGTTTAGCCCGAACACTGAATTGTCAGGTCTCCACAACCAGGGAGAGTATTGTGGGATAATTTGTGGGTCCTAAACACTGCTGTGGCAGCCTAAACAAATTCACACACACACACACACACACACACACACACACACACACATGCAAATTACTCTATTTTTAAATTCCATCACTACTATTATGTTTAGCTGTTGTATAGGGTAGAGAATATTTAGCAGAATTTATTCTCTCTTGAAAGGGTAGGGTTTTTGTTTCTCTTAAATACTATGAATGGAGAAAAGAACTTTTGTGAAACCCTTGGGAAATAGTGACACACAAAAGCTAGTATTTTAGAATTAAACTGTCTTTTCTATTTCACCTGTTTTTAGGTGAAATAGAAATAGCGCAACCCACTTCGCTACTCTTTGTGGTCGGTTGCTTGGGATGACCAACCCTGGTGTCAACAACCAACATACTTGGTTGTTGTGCCTGCACTTTTGCTCATGGCAGGGCAAGCATCAGCTTGTGGTGGATGGTGTGTCACCAACTCTCTAGGCTCTAGAGGTCCCAAACAGCAGAGCTGCAGAGACAGTGATTGGAGTGAGTTGGTGGTTTCAGTGGATGGCTTTAGAGCCCCACACTTAAAGACCCTCGACCAGGTTCCAAATCCATAAAACTATTTCATAATTTTCTCTCTCACTGTTCCTTCAGAAACAGATTTGCGTAGTATTGTTTTGCCCTTTTGGTGATTCAGAATCACTGTTGTCTCGGAGTTACTGGACTTTAAGGCTGTTGTGCTCTGCAGTTGCTCAGTGGCCGTGTTCATAGCGTCAGACTCTTGTGCTCTGGGCATTCCCAATTCCTGTGCTTTCTCTGTTCCTTCAGTTACTTTCGAATTATCAGCTAATGTTTGTCTCTCTTCAGCCTTCCTGAAGCAGCTTTCTGATTTGCTGATTGTAAACGAGCTGTGGGTTCAAACCAGGTATTAGAATTTGTCTAGTACAAAGTGCAGAATATCTGCTTGCATGCTGAGTCCCTCTAAAGAAATAGCAGTAATTACCAGTAAGATTTCTAATATGTTTTGTTTACTTGGTTTATTATTAAAAGCAGGCATTTCTGACAATTCAGAAGCTGAAAGTTGAAAATACTCAGAAAATAATTATCATTAGGAAGCTTGAATACCTTTACTATTTCTGTTTTATTCCTTCTCTTTTTTTTAAGTCTATTTACTTGGTAAAAATTATACTGGTATAGTAGAACTGGTTGACTTCAGGTTTTTGTGGGTATTGTGTAAGATTCGCAAAGCCATAATCAGATGTCTTCAGTGTTACAACTCTGTTCTAATTTTTTTTCATTTATTTTAGGGACCGTGATTTAAAGTATTGATACTAGCAAGGTTTCATGCATAAAACATTCCAACACCAACCTTCCTCCAGTGTCAGCTTCCCTCCAACATCGTCCCCAAGCCCCACCCCATCTCTTTCTGCAGCGATACGCTTTTTACTAAGCACCAGTTCTCAGTTTCTGTTGCCTTTTACCATGTGTTGTTTCCTTGCTGTGTTTCTTCATATCCCAGATATTAAAGAGATCATTCTGTACCTGGCCTTTCCTTCAGATTTGACTTGACTCAGTATGCAGCTCTCTGAGGCCATCTACAAAGACGTAATCTGTCCAATTTCATCTTCTCTTAGAGCACAATGCTCTTTGGTTTTGTCTATGTAACATTGTTTTTTTTTTTTTTTTCTTTTTTTTTTTCTTTTGGGTCACACCTGGCAATGCTCAGGGGTTATTCCTGACTCTTCGCTCAGAAATTACTTCTGGCTGTGCTTGGGGCCCACGTGGACCAACCCAAGTTGGCCGCATGCAAGGCAAATGCCCTACTCGCTGTGCTATCACTCCAGCCCTGTTTCTGTTCTGGAAACGTTGTTTCCAAGCTTGGGGTATTGTGAATAGTGCTGCTTGAACTTAGAAGTGCAGTGCCTTTTCTGAATACAGGTTTTGAACCTGTAGAGGTAAATACCAAGGAGTGGAATTGCTGGATCATATGGAAAATAAAATCCTAGTTTTGGTGGAAGTGTCCATATAGTTTTCCCAAAAGGTAGAACCTGTCACCATTCCCACCAGCAGTAGATGAGGGTTCCTTTTTCTTCCTATCTCGCCAGCATTATTTGTTTTTGCTCTTTGTGATATGTGCCAATTTCACTGACATGAGAAGGTTTTGATTTCATTATTTTGATTTCCATTTTCCTGATGATAAGTGATGCAGAGTATTTTTTCATATACTTCTGGAGGCTTGTATGTCTTAGACGACGCTTTTGTTCATCTCTGCCCTCACCCTGAATCCCCCGTCCTCCACATACCCCATATTTGATGCAGTTGGGGGTTTTTAAATTGTAAAATTCTGCCAGTGCATCTGTCAGATGAATGGTGGGCAAAAGTTTTCTCTCTGTCTTTGGTGTGCTTTAATGTAACAGCTCTTTGCTTTACAGCTCATGTAGGTCTGTCTCTGTAAGCAGCAGTGGCTGCAGAAACTCAAGCATCTTGGTCCTGTTCTTACGATCTCCACTTGCTGAGACACCATGTGCCACTTCCACTTACTGTTCCAGTGCGCATTGCTCACTCATTCTTGACACCCGGTGCTCCCTTATTTCCCAGTATTGTCTGCTTTCCCCTCATCCTCTCCAGCACCTGCCAGTGTGCATCATCCGTCCAGCCATCAGTTCACCCATCCTTGCCATTTGCCATCTCAACTCCATCCATCCATGCTTGCTGCCCGCTGCTTGCTGTGCCACATTCCTGTCATCTGCAGAGCAGCATCAGTTTCTGGGGACTGTTGCCTTTGGCCATGTACCTGTTTATGTTATCTGTGCTGCTTGCCAAGCCCGGCCTTCTCTCTTTTGGTCTATCTTAGTATTCCTTCCCTTGGCTGTTTCTTCTCTCTGATTGGTTACACTCATATAAGTGACTCATAAAATGACTAATCAAGTTGCATATACCCTATGCAGCTGAGGTTTTGTAGAAGGAATAATCAGAGGTTTTAATTATCCACTCCTCCACACTCTTCCTTCCTCCATATGCTATATATAAAATCAAGTAAACTGTATGTGTTATTTCAAACTCATTGACTAGCGGTGTTATTTTCTTAGACAAATTATGATTCTGCAGGATTGGACATGTATGCTTCCACAAATTTTTGCTTTTATAAATGGAACATTGATTAACATCTTTAAGCATCAATCATTTACAGATTATTAGGAATTTGAGTCCTGAAAGGAAATTTAAATAATCCTTTGTCTTTGCTTATGAGGACTCTTCATAATATTTTGTCAGCAATATCGTTACCATTAGCACTAATATTGTTGGTCATTTATTCAATGCCTACTGAATGCCTTGTATTCATAGGTTGAGTTAGGAAGAGATCTGCTTTTAAGTTGCTTATATTCTAGAGAAGTGACATAAGAAATTAAAGAAATAGAATGATAGAGAAGAGGGACCGGAGCGATAGCCCAGCGGGTAGGGCGTTTGCCTTGTGCGTGGCCGGCCTATGCCGGCCCGAGTTCGATCCCCGGCATCCCATATGGTCCCCTGAGCACCGCCAGGAGTAATTCCTGAGTGCAGAGCCAGGAGTAACCCCTGAGCATTGCTGGGTGTGACCCAAAAAGGCAAAAAAAAAAAAAAATAAGAATGATAGAGAAGAAATAACGAAATATGTAGGATTCAATTAATATCTATTATAGATCAACCAGGTAAACCTATGCCAACAGTATTTCTCAGTAGGTTTAAACATAGGCATAGTCACTTTACATGTGAATGTAAACTCTACCATTTACATTTTGCAATAAATTGTGAGTAAAGTATTAGTGAAACTTTTACATGAGAACGGTCACTTAATTAACTTTCTAACTAGATGTACCCAAAAAGCCCAATAAAGTTAGACTTAGGTTTCCTAGGTAACAGATTTATAGGTGAATATTTGCAGGCAGGAAGTTTTTGGGGGTTAGGAGCAATTCTCTTAAAAATCTGCTGGTGTTACACTGCAGGAAAGTCACAATTGAGAGCTCTGTTACCGCCAAGGTGTTCTCAGGATCTAGGATGCTTTCCAGAGAAATCCTGCCTTGGGGCAAGAGTTTGGGCCCTTCTGTATCTGAAATCAGTTCATCTAGTCATTGGATGTAAGTTGAGTGGGTGGAGTGGGATTTGAGTTTCTGCTGGATGCTTTCTTTGCCTGAGAACAATTCCTAAAGCATGCCTTTGGGCAAAACTATCTGACAATAATGAAATGCATTATTATTAAGGCTTGGTGGACAAATTTAACTGTGGTAGAAAATATCCACTGATTGTACAATGTCTCTCAATCTTAAGGATTTATATGGCAATATAAATAATACACTTTGACTTTCCCTAAGGGAAAACACAACCACTAGTAACTCTAGTGTTTGCTTACATCCTTTGCCCACTGAGAAGCCATTCCCTTGGAATTATAAGAGATGTTAGGTTTTATAGGGTTTAAGTAGAGCAAACTCATCTATCTAAGGTGAGTCTGATCCCTTGAAATTGAAAGAGAAATTGGGGATATTGGTGGAGGACAGGTCCCAGTCTGTTGTTGAAACTATAAATGCTTGAAACAGCTGTATCATGAACAGCTTTGTAAATCATGGTGTTTTTAATAAAAATCTGTTGGATGACGCCTTACTTAGCTTCCACTACATTTAGCTTGCAGCTCCTCCCAGATCTGCTAGGGAGGCTTTGAATCAGCTCAGGCTGCTTGTAAAGATGGCCTCCTGAAGTGCTGCATTTCAATAGTGCTATTTACCTGTTTTCATCTCTAGATAGCCCAGCCACAATGGGCCAGCCTGGGAAGTTTTGGCGGATTTCTATCTATAAAATAAGCTGCAAGAAGAGAGAAGGTCTCTTTTGCCATTTCGGCTTCCCTGCTTGTCCATCCTCTCCGTTTTCTGTTGGGTCTCAACACATGGTGGCAGCAATCTTGGCCTACACGGGGCTGGCGTCTAGCTGGGAATCCAGAATCCGGAGTTTTCCCTTCGATTGTATATCGGAACCTGTGATAGTAAAGCCCTTTTTAAAACTGCATCAGATTCCTGAGTTTTCATCCATTCCCTACCAGCTTCAGAGGTAGAAGGGAACTCACTTCCTGATATTGTTGGGGACCCCAGTGCCTTCCCGAAAAAAATATCAGTTAAAAAAAAAAGATGGGTGATCCTTAGCTTGTAAGCTATCTATGATCACAGATAACTCCCAGCAAGCTACGTGAGCTGTTGACGGACAGCATTTCTCCTGTCTTTGTGTGGTAGTGGATATCATGTAGAGAACAGAATGATCTTGTGTACCTGTTTAATTTTGAGAGCTGGAGCAAAAGTACGTACAGTGGGGCAGGGAGCTTGCCCTGAACTCAACCAACCTACTTGGATCCCTGACATCTTTTTTTTTTTTAATATTTTATTATACCACCATGAGATATACAGTTAGAAAGATGTTCATAAGATGTTTATATTTGGGTTTCAGTCATACAGTGTTGCAGCACCCATCCCTCCACCAGTGCCCATTTCCCACCACTAATGTCCCCGATTCCCTCCCCACTCCCCTAGCCTGCTTCTGTGTCAGGCTCTTAATTTCTTTCTCTCTCTCTCTCTTTTCCTTCCCTCCACATTACAATACATACATTACAATACATACATTAAGAGGTTGTCATGTGTATCTTTTTGCCTATATTAATGCTCAGTTCTAGGTTGGTATTAGCACGTTCGACAATTATTGGCACACTGCTCCATTCTCTGTCTAACCTAGCCTCTGATTCCCACATGTTTGTGATAATTTCCACCTTTGACAAGACTTCCTGTTCCATGTTTCTCCTGACCTTGGATATTGGTATCATAATATGTACATATATATATTTATGTCATGCAAATAAATGCAGTCATTCTATATCTGTCTCTCTCTGGCTAATTTCACTCAACATGATCCTCTCCATGTCCATCCATTTATAGGCAAATTTCATGACTTCATTTTTTTTCTGACAGCTGCATAGTATTCCATTGTGTAGATGTACCAAGGTTTCTTTATCCAGTTATCTATTCTCGGACACTGGTTGTTCCAGATTCTGGTTATTGTGAATAGTGCTGCTATGAACATAAACGTGAGGATGGTGTTTCTGCTGGTGTATTTTTGGCTTCCCAGGGTATATTCCCAGGAGTGGTATGGCTGGGTCAAATGGGAGCTCAATTTCTAGTCTTTTGAGGAATGTCCATATTGTTTTCCAAAAAGGCTGTACTAGCTCGACATTCCCACCAACAATGGATGAGAGTCCCTTTTTCCCGCATCCACGCCAGCATTTGTTGTTCTTGCTCTTCAGGATATGTGCCCTGGCATCTTTAGACCACAGTCTTTGGAACTTCCACCTGTGAGATCCTGTATTGAATTCCTGTTAACAGGGATTTTCAAAGATTTTAATATTTAATCCATATTTCCTGGATCACAAGTTCCCTGAAAAGTTCTTCCTGGAAAGATAGGTTTAGAGAAGGGACTGACTTTTGTTTCAGTTACTTTGTCAGCAATGGAAGTGGTTTTTAGTAAGTGATGTTTTGTGTTAGTCAATGTCTAGCTTCCAGAAGACCATTCTGGCAACAAAATAAGGACAACGACTATAAGAAACTAGACTTCAAAATTGTACACCATCATCCCAAAGATAAATTGTACCTACATTTTTATGATATGGTTGATGAATGACGCATCTCTTTTGACCCCAAGTATTTGATAATCTCACAATTATAATAAAAATGGTTCAGTGTATTAACAGAAATGTTGAAAGATATTACCTAAACATGGTGGTGATAGAGAAGATTTAGAGGTAGTGGCTCATGTGAGTACTAAAGATTCTTAGGAGTCAAGCAAGAGAAGACCCGAGACTGAAACAAGTGATAGATAAGCTTTGGGACACTTTCCCAGCAAAGGAAATAGTCCAAAGATAGGAAAAACATGGCACAGTTATGGAACATTGACTTTTAGAGGACAGGTGAAGCCATGCATATGGACCTTATATGATATTATGAATGTTCTAAGGTGGAAACGGCCAGAGAAGTAGTCCCGGGGGTCAGACAGTTGCCTTGAACATTGCTTACTAAGGTTCGATCCCTGACATTGAAGATGGCCTCAGATTCACAACAAGGAGGGATTCCTGAACACGAGCCAGAAGTAAGCCGTGAATGCAACCAGGTGTGGCCAAAGGAGTTAAAAATATATATGTGGAAAATATGCATAAGTTGTGTTTTTTTTCTAATACTATGGTTTGTCAAAGGAATTTCTGATACCATAATATTAGTCTTATGTATTAAAATTTCGAGAAGTGGGGCCGGAGTGATAGTCCAGTGGGTTGGTTGCTTACCTTGCATATAACCAACCTAGGTTCGATCCCCAGCATCCCATATGGTCCCCAAAGCACCGCCAGGAATAATTCCTGAGTGCAGAATCCATAGTAACTCCTGTGCATCGCCAGGTGTGATTTCCCAAAAAAAAAATAAAAACTTCTAGAAGTGAGTGTTCATATAAAATACTGTCGTGGTGTTTTGTTTCTTAGCAGTTTGTTATTTGATTTAGGAATTATGTTTTGGGGGTACTCTTCATTTAATATCCAGGTTTTATTTTTAACAGCAATATGAAATAAATATAGAATAAATATAATGAAATAAAACATTAAAAACCTCTAAAATTAAGGCAATACTTACTAGGACCTAGCAAATCAGGTGAAATGTAAAAGTTTCTTGGTTTGTATGATTGAATTTTTTCAGAGCTCATGAAAAAAAAATCTATCTGAAAATGCTTTAGGAAAAAAATCTGTAATTTAAATAGAAAATATCTTACTTCTCTGCTTAATTTTAGCTTACAGAGATACTTAAAATTTTATGACTCATAAAAAATTAGGTAAAAAATGGAAAATGAAAAAGTAGATATATGTAAGTATTTTCAGATCATTTGTCACTTGTATCACTTGTCTTCCCATTGTTCATCGATTTACTCGAGCAGGAACCAGTACCATCTACATACATCCTGTTGCATGCTAGGGTAGCCCAAGGGCATCTGCTCATTCCAGGACCACGAAGAGCCTCAAACCATTCCTTTAGGTCATGGGAATGAGGTCTATAATTGTTACCCATTTTTGGCATATCAAATATGACATAGGTGGCTTGCCAGGCTCTGCTATGCAGGTGTTATACTCTCAGTAGTAGGCTCTCATCTCATGCATTTACTGATGGACCGCAACAGGAGAGATCAGCTTTTCTCTTGGGTGGAGCTCTGACTACCTGTGGAGTCTGGATGTTGAAAATGGCTGCCCTCATGGTGTGGGGGTTCCTCTGGCTTCTTGTGAGGTTCTATTGGATGGTGGGCCAGGGCTAGAACCCGCCTTCCCTCCCGGGCACCTCATGATCAGCTGAGCACAGGGGAGAGCTGGTAGCAGCCCTGTGCATCTGAGTCTCTGGATCAGGCATACCTGGGCTTGAAAATAGGCTTCACTGTAGGGTGGGACTCAGGCGAGCAGGACTTGAGATCAGCTTTTCTCTTGGGTGGAGCTCTGACAAGCTGTGGAGTCTGGATGTTGAAAATGACTGCTCTCATGGTGTGGGGGGTTCCTCTGGCTTCTTGCAAGGCTCTGTTGGGATGGCGGACCAGGGCTAGAACCCGTCTTTCCTCCCGGGTGCCTCATGATCAGCTTAGCACAGGGGGAGCTGGTAGCAACTCTACCCCATGTATCTGAGTTCATTACGGACATCTTTTCAGATATAAATATGAAAATAGAGCTAATTTTTTAAAATGTTACACTGTTTATCATAAGATCACTGTAGGGACTACGTGGCAAAATACTTGCCTTGCATATGTGAAATCTACCAGCACAGAAAGAAAAGATTAAAATGAACCCACTTTAATTTTCTGCTATGCACTTCTAATGTACTCAGATACATTTTAATATCTTGCACCCAGAATGCAATTTCTCCTCAAAAAGGTGCTTTTTGGTGCTGGGTTTTGGGTGAGAATGGACACTTCTCCAAAGAGTACCCGCAGAGGGCCAACAGGTCCACGAAAATATGCACATTCTCTCTGATTAGGAAAGAAATGCTGATGAAGAGAACAGTAAGGACACCACCTCACTTACCTTGCACACAGCCAATCGAGGTTCGATTCCTGGCACCACGTATGGTCCTCCACGATCCACCGGGGGATCCCTGAGTGTGTGGCTAGGAGTATGCATTCAGTACAGTTTAGTGTGGCCGAAGAAACAAAACTGCCTTCAGAGGGGTCAGGGAGATAGTACTGCGGTTAGGGCACAGGCAGGGTATATGTACAATGCAGATTCAGTCCCCAGCACCAGGGTCTCCCGAGGCCTCCAGGTAAGATTGGACCCGAAATTGCTGCTGAGCCCACGTTGCACCTAATTCTCAGACCCTGGTGCCTAAATATCACTGTGAGTGGCCCCTAGACCTCCTCTGCACTGCTTGAGAGGCCCAGAATAAATTTCAGTTCTTAAAAATAGGCCAGAAATAAGAGCTAGAAGAGCAATATCTTTATATACTGTTGTTGCAAATGTGAATTGATTCAGCCTTTATGGAAAATAATTTGGAGATTTCTCAAAACATTAAAAATAGATCTGCTTTATGAACCAAGAATTCTACTCCTAGTGTTAGCAGTGGATTCCAGCTAGCTTTGGCTTCTGGCAAATCAAGAGTCTTGGCTAATCTTAAACTCTGAACACGGACGTCTTCAGTATTATAGCTCTTATTTTATAACTCGTGTCAGTCCCTCTGTAGGCTGACTTCTCTCTGTCAGCAACAGCAGATGCAGGGACCTGAATCCATGACCAGTAACCCTAACTGTCAGCAAGAGCAGGTACAGGAACTTGAACCCATGACAGTAACCCTGACCACCACACTTCCTTTTCCTTCTTGATGCATCTTTCCCCTCTTCTTTTGGCTGCTCGGCTCTCTGCTGCTTCTCCTTGTCCATCTGCACTGTTATCCCAAACTGTCTTCCCTCACTGTCTACCTTATCTTGTAAGATAACTAATGGATCACTTATGCCCTTTGCAACTAAGGTTTTATAAAACAACCAACTGGATCACATATATCCCATACAAGTGAAATTTTGTAGGATGACCAGTCAAATGACAGAAGCCCTATGCAGTTGAGGTTGTATGGGATAACCAAATAGAGACCTTGATTATCTGGTCCCTCCTCACTTCCTTCCTCTATAACATCAGGTATCTATTCAAAGGACACTCAAACATAAATTCAATACATGCACACCCATATTCACTGTAGCCCTATTTGCAATAAATACCCAGGACCTAGAGACTGCACAAGTGTCCAGACTAAATAGCCAAAGACAAATGAGTTGAAAAGGAAGCTGTGATATGTTTACATATATATTTCACCACTCAGCTATGAGAAAAGGTCATGCCTTGTCATTTGCTAAGACACAGATGGACCTGGGAGTGGTGCTGAGTGGAATAAGGAACACGGATACGGATGATCTGGCTTCTGTTTGAGATGCACAGAAACAAAGCAAAGGAGCAGGAAAAGTGAAATGAAAGCAAATCCTTGTACTCTAGCGCGTTGAGGGTATCAGAGAGGGAGGAGAGAGATGGGAATGGGTCCCAAGAGGATTCAGGGAGCTGTGGTGGAGGGATTGTTGGCACTTTGGTGGTGAGTGTGGTGTGGCAACATAATTGTAACATAATTTAGAAGAGGTGTGATTCAGTACCTCTAAAATATATACAGCCAAAAGGCATATGAAAAAGTGCTCTTCATCTTTAATCATCAGGGAGATGCAAATCAAAACAACAATGAGGTACCATCTCACCCCACAGAGACTGGCACACATCCAAAACAGCAAGAACAACCTGTGCTGGCGTGGATGTGGGGAAAAAAGGGACTCTCATCCACTGCTGGTGGGAGTGCCGACTGGTCCAGCCCTTTTGGAAAACAATATGGGCATTCCTCCGAAAACTAGATATTGAGCTCCCATTTGATCCAGCAATAGCACTCCTGGGAATATACCCGAGACGAGAAACGCATAGCAGAAACACTATCTGTACTTCTTTATTCATCTCTGCACTATTCACTATAGCTAGAATCTGGAAACGACCTAAATGCCTGAGAACAGAGGACTGGCTAAAGAAACTGTGGTTCATCTACACTATGGAATACTATGCGGCTGTCAGAAAAGATGAAATTATGAAATTTACCTGCAAATGGATGGACATGGAGACTATCATGCTGAGTGAAATTAGTCAGAAGGAAAAGGACAGATATAGAATGACTGCATTCATTAATAGGATATAAATAGATACCAGTGTTTTACTAAATATGGGAAATGGTAATGGCAGATTAAAACTCACCACTGAATATACACAAAGAGACTTAAGTGATAAACTCTAAATATCTGCAGGGCTAGCCACAATGTGTAAAATAAGAGGGAGAGAGATGCAGAGACAGAGAGAGAGAGAGAGAAAGAGAGGAAACTGGGGTACCTGCTATTAAGGCAGCCTCGGGGGGTGGGAGGGGGAGGGCGTACATTGGTGGTGGAAATGGGGCACTGGTGGAGGGATGGGTGCTGGAATACTGTATTACCAAGAACCAATTATGAACACCTTTGTAATTGTATGTTTCACGGTGGTATAATAAAAAAAATTTTTTTAAAATAAAAAGAAAAAAAATATATATATATACAGTAACAAAATTGTCAATCTCAGCAATGAAAATGTAACAATAAAACGTTTTTATTCCAGAAGTGACACTTAGCATTAACCTAATAGTTTCATCCTCATTTATTCTTTGATTGAGTTTTTGCAGCAGTTCTTTTTGTTATTATTTTTAATGAGTTGTGAGCAAGTTATTTCTTTTACTCGGTAACCCAGCGTATAACTTAAGTTTTGGTTACATGATAAACATTAAAATCAATAATATGTATTATGTTTTCATCATAGGAAAATGGTTCTCCGGAAGAACATGCAATCTATGTGTGGGACCATTTTATAGCCCAGTCTGCAGCTGAGAACGTGTTTTTTCGTCGCTCACAGTTACGGAGGTCTTGCTTTTGTTGAGCTGGTAAGTTCACATTTAATTCTCTATTTAATTCCCATATTCCTTAAGGCTTAGCCCTGCTGCTCCCTTTTTTCCTGGAATTATTACTTTGTTACTTAATAAAGACTGAAAATAACAGAGCCCAGTGCCCAAAGACCCTGCCCTGTATGTGGTAACACCCCAGACTTGTGCCGCACATCACATGGCTCCTCGGCACCCTTGAGAACTGCAGGGTCCAGCCCAGATGGTACCAGCTCTGGTGGGGTGGCCCAACAGCACCACACCTCGGGGCCAGGACAGAGAATCATCCCGCCTGTGCTGCTGGAGTGGGTGTCTCTGGGAGCTGTCCTCAGGCACAAGCTCCATGGGAGCTTCCAAAACAGAAAATACTTTGAGCAAGGGAATTAGGCCAGGAGTTAAGATGCATCCCTTGCTACAGGGTCCATAGTTCTATCCCTGGCACCACATGATTGCTGAGTGCTGGAGGCCTCAGCACTGCAGGGGTGACTCAAGACATCGCCAATACCACATTCTCTGACCCTTGGCATGTCTGAGAGTTGCCAGGATGCTTTCCCTGGCACCCTAACCACCACTTGGAAGCACCGCCCCAGAATTTTTTGAGCAATTTTATTATATTTAAAAGATCATAGTTACAGCAATGCTTCTCCATGCTAATAGGAAAGCCTTTGCCTGTCTTTACATCGCTTTTTAATTTCTGCATTATTGTTCACAGTCCATACTTGTTATATTTCTTTCTCCTGTTTTCTGGGTACCGCACTTAAGCATGTATTATCCATAAAATGTTTACATTCTGAGAAACTGAATATTTGGGTATTTGATAGTCTATGATTTTTTTTTATCTCATCATGACTTATTCAGAAACTGTATTAGTCTTAAAGATATTTCAAAATTCCATAAATATGCTTCAAATTAAACACAAAGCTTGACCATAAAATCTTTATTTTTCAAAATAATCTGATTCTAGGAAGTAAGATTATGTGTATATGATGGCAAAAATCGAACCAAACAGATAGTAAGGAGTTACAGTGATCACCAGCACCGTGTCTGGTTCCCAGAGCGTCTCCAGATGCAGCCCGGGGGGCCCTCAAGTGCCTCAAGGGTGGCCCTTAGTCTCAGACACACAAGACTCCAGAACACTGCTCCCGCAGGCCCTTACCTTGGTAAATTGAGAATTACTGGCAGGGGATGCCAGTGATACCCCCAAAAAAAATGTGACAACATTTTTTTATTTTCCTGTATTACATGAAAGATTAATTAAATATGAGACCTTGTGCTAGTAGGAACAATTTTAATATAATCACATACACACGACTGTAATCGTGTGCCTCCCTCTCTACAAAACCTTGCGCCACAGAAAAATATCGATGCTACCATGAAATGACTAGTATAATAAAAAGTACATTTACAGTGTTTAGTTCCAGGGGGCCCTAATATGGACCTTAAAAGCGGGCAGAGCATTGGCTGTCTCTTTCTTAGTTTTATGAATTGAGCTACTTAATTCATATTGTCGTCTAATTGCATAGTCCCAGGGTCTTGTCCCTTACAGTGCTTTGCTCCCATGATTTCAGTATAAACTGGAGGCGAGGCTTACGCTTCAAGCTCAAGTTCTCCTTTGAATATGGATCTTGCCTGCTTTCTTGTTTGCTACTGTGGAGAAACCTGTATTGCGCGCACTTCCCTTTCTCCTCACATCTTTCCAAAATAAATAAAATTAGAGATGATATCTGACAACACTTTAACTGGCCTGAACCTCCAAATGCTTTTGCTTTGTTTTTAAAATAAAGATCTAATTTTTACTTTACACATTGATTGTTCATGTATTTAACTAGGGATTTGACATCTATTTGACATCAGGCACAGCCTATATGGTTTATCAATATCTTCAGATCTTGGTTCTTCAAAAAATTTCTTAATATAGCTACAGAATGTTGTATATAATTAGCTCATCTCAGAAAGAAATGATTTTGCTTGTGCTCCTTTTAAGACTGTAAATGAATCAAACTGTTCATTCCTTAAATTGATTTCTCTTAGTAAAATTAACTTCTATTTCTTTTAACTGCGAAATTTATTTAAATATATAATGGCCATCAGAAGACAGCTCATGAACACATGAGTCATGATGTACTTTTAAAAAGTGAGTGGTATATTTTGAATACTTCTTTTCACCCCTGCATGCATAGATACAACTCACACATAGCCAGATAGATGTATACCTCGTATGATACCTTGTTTATATGCATTTTATGTTTTCTGCACATGCCTTTAAGTTATTCACAACAGAGAACTTAACTGTTAACTTCAGAGTAACTTTAAATATATCTGAAAAGCCTGTAAATCTAATCACATTTCATATTTCTGTAAATATAAATTCCCATTTTTTAACTTTTAGACAGTCCATGCAAACCTGTTTTGAGCAGTTCTGAACAGGAACAAGATGCCAAAGTTACAGATGACCAATGTGGCGGCCCTATTTTGCCTGTCCTGCTTGTCACACGCTGGTGGATATTTCTTCACTTTTGTTCCACTTTAATATAAAGCACACAGATGTTTCAGAACAAGACTTGACTTCTGACCTTGAGGCTATTAGGGTCCAGGGTCCTCAGGGCCTGTGAAATTATCACAAGCTGAGCTAAAGTTTTTCTCCATCACAGGAAGTAACCAGTAAGTAAGAAGTTAAAAAGGAGCTTTGTCAGAGAGACAAGATGGTCTCAGTAAGGGTCAGCTTCTGTAGTCTGCTGTCTCTGCGGGAGATGCATGCATGGGAGGAGGGATAGAATATAACCACTGGCACATCACATATCTGTCAGGCAACACCAGGACTGAGAAGTCTATTTAACGTAATGTACCTTGTTTAGGTTTTAAAATACCAGCGAAAGTCTCCCAACCTCATCTATTTGCTACTTTTGTGAAGTAGCTTTGATGGAGCTATGAAACAGGAGTATGCGATGGTGAGAACCTACAAAAGCGTATTTTCTGACCTACTAATATTAATTTCTTTTTTATGCATAACATTGTGCCCTGATGTTTCACATAAATTATGTTTTTAGAAAGCTACGTAAGCATGTTAAAAAGTATTGTCATAAAAATAATGAAGTATTTTTTAAATCCTTTTCTTTTGCCTGAATCTAGATACTATTCTTTCCATTATAAGTCCTTAGTACTTATAAGGGAAAGTCATGGTTTAATGTATAGATAAATATTCATTCACTTGGGTTTTTTAGTGTAATAGATGAAATAGTTTTATGTGGACTAAAAACTTTATGTGGACTAAAAACTTTGCTTTATAAGAAAGTGAATTTTCAGAATCAAATATTATAGTTAGTTCTGGGTCTGTGTAGCGCATTATTTCAAAAAATCCTATAGATTTCTGTTAAATTTATTTTTTTAGTTGTTCACCTAACTCAATACACACACATATACAAAGCACAAAAAATTATTTTGTGTTCTGATTTGCACCATCATAATTTAAATGCTGGAAAATTGTTAATCTTTCATTCTCACACAATATGACATTAATTTTAACCTTATAGGTTTTTAATAATTTTAATGTAAACTATGACAACTGTAGTTCCACCAATAAATGTAATTGCTTATAGTATTTATATTGTGCTTTGTTTGAAAGAGGTACTACTGGGTTGTTATAAAACAAAACATGGCATTCACTAAATTAAAATTGTGTGCCATTGTTGAAAATGAAATGTGCTGCTTAAAGATATCTGAAAATCATTTTAAATTTAGAGAATTAGTTGTAAAGCTTTCATATCTTGCTAATTGCTCTTTTTATAATAGAATATAGTTTATGATTATATCCTATCTTAAAAGTCTAAGTTTCTCCTAAAGAATACGCTTTAATTAGAGACATATTTTCAGGACTGATGTTTATTTTGAGTTAGTAAATCTTGCAGCTTGATCAGGTATAGCTGATAAGCGCAATGCATCAAGGATCAGCCAGAGAAAGCTCAGGTGTCAGTGGGGTAGGCCCTAGTTCTGTTGCCAGCACTGCCTGTCCCCACCCAATACCTTCTGCTGTAACCCGCACACCTCTGAGCACTGTCGCTGCGGCCACAGTGGTCTGTGGCTCTGAAAGACCCAGACAGCTCCGCATCTTTGACATAGCAGTGAACTGGCCGGCCCAATTCCAGTTGACCAAACATCACTACCACTATCGCTATCTTCCCGTTCATCATCGATTTGCTCGAGCGGGCACCAGTAATATCTCCACATGTCCTGTCTCGTGCTAGTGGAGCCCAAGGGCAAACATATCCAAGCATTACCCCTGACCCCCTGAGCACTCCTTTGGAAGGAATCCCCATCACAAACAAGGTTTTTTTTCTTAAAGAGGAACATGCAGATCTAGTATAAGGGCTCAAGTATTTGGCTTGTGTGGGCCAACTTTGGGTGACTTTGGTTCCATCCGTGGCCCTGCGTAAGTTCCCCCCAACACCACCAAGTGTGGTCCCTGAGTGTAGAGCCAGGACTAAGCCCTGAGCACAGTCAGGTGTGGCTGAAACAAACAAACAAACAAATAAAGCTAGCTTATAAAGATATGTAAGATTTACAAAATCTTAAAATCTCTTAGACTTTTTTTTTCCTTTTTTGGGTCACACCTGGCAATGCTCAGCGGTTCCTTCTGACTCTTTGCTCAGGAATTACTCCTGGCAGTGCTCAGGGGACCATATGGGATGCCTGGGATTGAACCGGGTTTGGCCGCATGCAAGGCAAAATGCTCTACCCACTGTGCATTGCACCGGCCCAAAAATCTCTTAGATACTTTCTTTTATACAGGATACAAGTTAACAGTTGTGATCAGAACCTTTTACCAAAGCTTTTCAGAAAAGCATGCCACTTTACTGCTACACATAGTAGTTATTAGATTTTTATAGTTATTCATTTCATTGGCAAAGGGATATACATGATAACCTCTAAATAAATGTATGTATTGCAAACTACAATGTATAAGAGAAGGGAGAGAGAGAGAGAGAGAGAGAGAGAGAGATAATGCAATGTGCCTGCCATAGATACAGGCTGGGGAAGGGGGAATCAGGGAACATTGGTGGTGGGAAGCAGGCACTGGTGGAGGGATGGGTGCTGGAACACTGTATGACTGAAACCCAAATATGAACATCCATGAAATTGTATATCTCACAGTGGTATAATAAAAGTAATTGATTGTATGAATGGATGGATGGACAGACAGATGGCCAGACAGACAAACAGACAGATAATAGACAGACAGATAGACAGATGACAGACAGATAGACGAAAGAAAAGAGAGCAGGCTATAGGCAGTCGTGAGGGTGGGATATGGGAAGGACCCTAAGAACATTGGTTGAGTTGACACTAGTTGGATCAGTTCTGTAACATTGTATGTCTAAAACAACTTTGAATAGCTTTGTATGTCACAGAATCTTAATAAAAACATGTGAAAATGAAAAAAAAATTACTTCACTTATTGGAGAGTGAACTGCCATTAAAAATCAATACAATTTTTAAGATTTTTTCTCCTTTTTTTACCCTGTAACTTTGATAACGCCATTCCATTGCTTTCATTGGTGATCATCACAGAGTGTGTTTCTCTTTCCATTTGGTCACTTTAACAACATCAAACAAGCTTAAAAAATTTGGTTTCTTTGGGTATGAGTTTGCTTTCCTTGTCAGGGCCCAGTTTCCAGCCTCTGCTCACCTTAGCTTCCCTGTTTGCAGTACTCACTAAATCCTTTTGCATTCAGATTTTTTCTTCTAGTGAGGCCTGATTTTTTTTTATAAAACACATCAGACAATTTAAGTAAATATACTTTGTCGGTTTGCTGAATCATCCCAGTTATAAAATTAATATTTTTAGTCCTTTTGTTTGCTTTTACCCTGTTATTTTTGATGTTTTCACAAACCACCATTAAAATCATCACTTAGGACTGTGTGAAGCGCTCCCTCAGTGTATCTCTACCCACTTTTGATGTGGGTTTCTCCATGCTTGTCAGCTCTTGATTGGCACCTCACTTGCATG
>JAJIBD010012385.1:0-55052 GCA_021461705.1 Cryptotis parvus
GATGAAACTTAAACATGTTTGTTGGAGGTAATTTTCAGTACGACTCCACCAGCCCTAACTGGGAAGATAAAGGAAATAAAAGATCTCCATGAAGTCCAACAAACTGTGTCTGAGTTCCACAGAAAGAAAACTCTTAAGGAAACAGTTAATAGACCCTGTGTATTACTAGATTTATTAATTGACCCTGTGGTCTTGAAGACCACGGCCTTTAAAAATTTGGGTTGACTCTGAGTGTCTGAGCAAAGAGGAGGAATCTCCCTTTGGAATGACAGGGAGCATACTAACATCAGGAGACTGATGAGAGGCAAGGAGGTGTAGGGTAGGGTTAAGTAGATAGAGGGCATTTGAGAATGGCACCAAGGACGGCCAGAAAATACATTCATAGTGGATGAGAAAGTATTCACCATGGAGAAGGCTTTGAATAACCACTCAGGTCAAAATAGCTCAGCCAGGTGACATTAACCAAGTGTTTTCCCTTAGCCACGGTGGCCTATCATGAGGGGTGGTGATGAGGACAGAGCTGGAAGGCACACAGCAAACAGCCAGGAATGCTACATACCATGGCCAACCTAACGGATGCCAATTATCATGCCAACCGCCAGGTGCTGAGGCCTAATACTAAGCTCCTGGCACAGTTATTGAGATCTAGAACACCTAGGACAAGGACCTGGGCATCTGCATGTCTAATCAGGCCCCAAACAACGCCACTATTATGGTATTATGGTTTAGATTGAAGGAAGCAGAAGTTATTTTTGCTAAGGTCTTGGTTGGATATTGATGGAAAAGAACATTATTTTTTTTATCTTTTTTGCCTCTATTTAATGCTCAGTTCTAGGTTGGCATTAGTACCCTCAACAATTGTTAGCACACTGTTCCATTTTCTGTCTTACCTAGCCTCTGAATCCCACACGTTTGTGATAATTTCCACCTTTGACAGGACCTCCTGATATATGTTTCACTTGACCTTGGATATTGGTATCATAATATGTACATATATATTTATGCCATGCAAATAAATGCAGTCATTCTGTATCTGTCTCTCTCCTTCTGGCTAATTTCGCTCAACATAATCTTCTCCATGTCCATCCATTTGTAGGCAAATTTTATAACTTCATTTTTCCTAACAGCTGCATAGTATTCCATTGTGTAGATGTACCAAAGCTTTTTATCCAGTCATCGATTTTCGGGCACTCTGGTTGCTTCCAGATTCTGGCTATTGTGAATAATGCTGCTATGAACATAAAAGTAGGGATGGTGTTTCCGCTGCGTATTTTTGGCTTCCCAGAGTAGATTCCCAGGAGTGGTATGGCTGGGTCAAATGGGAGTTCAATTTCTAGTCTTTGGAGGAAAGTCCATATTGTTTTCCAGAAAGGCTGTACCAGCCGGCATTCCCACCAACAATGGATGAGTGTCCCCTTTTCCCCACACCCACGCCAGCACTTGTTGTTCTTGTTCTTTTGAATATGTGCCAGTCTCTGTGGTGTAAAGTGGTATCTCATTGTTGTTTTGATTTGCATCTCTCTCTGATGATTAGGGGACACCTGACTTTGTGGGGAACATTTTCAAACCATGGTCTCTGGGAACTTAAGGGGTGACTCAGCTAAGCAGTGCGAAGTGAGCAGCATAAAGCGGGAGTAAGGTCTTCCCTCAGCCCTACTGCTTTAACCATGGGCCTTAAACTTTCAAGTTGGAGTTTCCCTGAGCTGCAACAGAATTGTATTCAGGGGAAGCCTGCTACTTTCCAAAGGAACTAGACGTTGGGAGAGGTCTGACAGGGCCCCTCCCTAGAAATCCAAGCTCATGAAAGGCTCATGAGAGCTCTGCAAACCTGCTTTACCCATTTCTCCCTCAACCAGACTCTCAGAACCTCCCGACATCCCTAATTCAAGGCACTGACAATGGGCCCTTCATGAGGGTTGCTCCGCTCTCCTGGCCCATTTACCTGTGATTGGGCTCTCGCCCCTCCCCATCATACTTCATTGGAAAATCTGATCTCATTGAAGGATCATGTTTCCAATTGTGTTTTTAGGCAGGTGATCAGTGGAATGCAGCCAGGGAAGTGTAAACAGCTAATGAAATCCAAAGGGGCCCACATTGGATGATATATCATGCCTCCAACCTGTCAGTCTCAGGTTTCTTCCAGGGGTTGGCCCCACGGCTGTTCTCCATCACCACAGCAAGGTGTCAGGGAAACCCAGGTGCCTGAATTCATTAGAAATTCACGTCCACCTGCTGGACCAATTTGAAGACAGAGGGCAACTGGAGGCCAGCCGGAATGTGATGGGTGAGGGGTAATGGTCTGGCCTGGAGCCCAGAGGGACCCATAAATCATGCCTGGTTTCCAGAGGTTTCCAGAGGCCAGCAGCTCTGGTGAGTCAGGTGAGAGGCCCACCACAGACAGTTGGCTGGAGGCTGTTCAGCAGAGGCCCCTCCAAAGGGCTGGTGAGTGGGCAAAAGTGGTTCCTTACACCCTGCAAGGAAGTTATGGCCCGAGCCTGCTCTCTCTTTCCGTGTTGCTCTCCCCCTCCTCTGCTGTTCTTTCTCCCTGCTCTCATTCTCTCTCCCCCCAGGTTTTATGTTCATTTTCTCCTCTCCTCCTCAGTCTGGGTACATGCAGTAGAGCACAGCTCAAGAGCAAGGCTCAAAGGCCCAGCTAGTGATCAGCAAAAGTCTAACCAAGGAGAAGGCATAGTTCAGCAGGTGGCAGGTACTCATTGACTGCCTAAAAACCAGAGAACACTGCCTGGGAGAGAAGGGGCAGGAGCCTTCAGGTAAAATGGGAAGGGGCCCATTTTGTCTTGTTGCACTTCCGTGATGTCTCCTATGAGCATCAGCTCTGTTCGGCCTCACCCAGGCCTGAGCTCTCAGCTGGTTAGACCCTCCCTTTGCCTAACCCCTCACATGCTTGATCCTGGGCCTCAACTCCCCCCACCCCACATCCCCCAACTGAAACTTGCTAATATCACCTTCATGCAAAAGCAATGACTTTAATTGAAGGCTTTCGGGTGAGGGGTGAAGGGGGTGGAGGAACAGCATTCTGGACTTTCTTCGGGTCCCTCTCCTCTCTCTCTCTCTTCCCTTCCTTTGTTCTTTAGATCTCAAGTTTAATGTCACTTTTCCAGTGTCACTGCTCCGATCATAAAATCGCTGCCCTCCTCCGAACAAACTTCCAGAGTTCTGTCTTCACTCAGTTTGGGTATCCAATCTGGTTTCTAAATCTGGATTTGGTTACCTAGTCTATAAACTACAAAGTGAGGAGGCCTTTGCAGGTTTTTCGAGGACATGAAATGTGGCCTGGCATGCATGAAATTGTGTTGATCTGTTGGGCTCTGAGCTGCTAGGCTTAGGGTCCAGCATTTTCCTGCCACAAGAGCCTAAAGGCAGGACCCAGAAATGGGCCCTGCCCATAAGGTTACACCCAAAACATCTGTGCTTATCCGAGCTAAGGTGAGGCAGAATGTGCCAGGTCTTCTGACCTCTGATCACAGGAATATGTAAATCAATGATTGTTATCTTGCAAATGTTACCTTGCAAATGCCAAATCTGTGATAGCCATTTGTTCCCCTGTTACAATGGCCCAGGAGCTTGCAAATGCCCTGTGATGTGTGCTTGTACCCCCTCCGCCCAAATATTGTATGAAAGGCTTAAACTGTGTCCAGTAAAGCGGCGCTGCTATTCAGAGCTCCCTGCTGCATGGGTGTCGTACTTTCTTTCTTTCCTTTCTCAGCAGTAGCAGCGGCAAGGCAGAGTTTCTCCCAAGTCCATCCCTCTCCTTTTTCCTCAGGGATGAACTCCAGCAAGATCTAGGTCTTCCTCATTTGTGCCGGGGGCTGCTGGCCAGGGCCCCGACATTGATCCCTGAATCGGGATTTTTATTTATTTTATAATTATTCCTTTTTCTTCTCCCTTTCCTTTTGTCGGGTGATGGTGGTGCACCAGGGGGTTACAGTTACACTTTGCTTTCGCTCAGCTATGGCTGTGCTGCCAGATGGCACTCAATGTGTGAGGCAATGCCGGGGAACTGACTAGGCAGATATTCTACCATGAGCCACATCCCTGGGTTGAATGATCATTTTTTTTTTTTTTTTTTTTTTTTTGGGTCACACCCGCAATGCTCAGGGGTTGCTCCTGGCTCTGCACTCAGGAATCACTCCTGGTGGTGCTCGGGGGACCATATCGGATGCCAGGGGATCGAACCTGGGCCGACACAGGCTGGCTGCATGCAAGGCAAACGCCCTACCCACTGGGCTATCGCTCCGGCCCGAATGATCATTTCTTTTACCTGCTAAGTACTGGTCTTGTCTCCATAATTGCTTTCCTGGAAGGCAATATATTTGTATATATTATCCTTTTCATCCTAACGGGTAATGTGATCAGATTGAACCATTCCATACAAGGCCCCTCCGGGGTTTCTGGGTCCGTTAACAAAGACTCTCCTCTTAACTCTACTGTGTCGGACACCTCCACGTCTTTGGTTCTTTTTATGACTAGGTCCAATCTTCGGCTTTGCTTTTGACAGCAAGAATCAGGCGAAGTCAGTTTAGTGAGATTTCCCCATCATGGACATCTGATCACTCTCGACATTTGTTTGTTCTTTTTTTTTTTCTTTTTGGGTCACATCCGGCGATGCTCAGGGGGTTATTCCTGGCTTTGCACTCAGGAATTACTCTTGTCAGTGCTCGGGGGGACCATATGGGATGCCAGTGATCAAACCGGGCCTGCCCGGCCGTGCAGGCAAACGCCCTACCCGCTGGGCTCTGGCTCTGGCCCCTCTCTTGACATTTGATGTAATTCCCTTCCCCATAACATTCCCCTGAATTCCATCAAGTCAATTTAGTCAGAATCCTCCCCTTCCTCTAATTATTTTCTTCTAGTAATTTTACATGTAGTGACCAGGCTCCATGCTAGCAACCCACTTGTATTTAAGAGTGAGTTCAATCTCTCTCTCCCTATTGCAAATTCCCCAGTATACTTGTCCCCTGAATAAAACCTCCTTACCTGCTTTTGTGGAGACTGAGAGAGATTTCTGAGAGTATTCAGGGTGAGCCCACAGGCCACTCCTGGGTGGGGTGGACCAGACAGCTCAGTGCGTGGACATGAGCATAAAGATGTGGTGCTACTTGGGTTCAGTAATGCTGGTGGCCACCAGAGACACATCTCGGGGCTGGAAGGGCTACTCCAGAGCAATAGGGTTATTGGGGAGACATGTGCTAGGGATTGAACTTAGGTCCTTGCATGCACCCCTGATGCTCAGGCTATCTTTTAACCCTCCTTACCTTCATTAACAAGGGTTAGAATAGCATTTTCATCAACATCTGGATAGGCTCTTCTCAGGATGCTTTCCAATTTGTCTTCAGTCAAAAACATACTCCTAGACTTCCATTAGCACACAAGTGTGTGCAACACACTACAGAGCAACATGTGCACATTTGAAACAAACATGCATTTGCTTCAAATCAAGATGGAATTGTATAATACCAGACTGGGGGAAAGGCAGTAATTCAATTACAGCTAAATATCTGAAGGGAGGGCTTTTAGGAAACACTAGAATTTACCTAGTTACAAATGTCAACAGTGATTTACCTTCCAGATTCATTTTTTTTAAGTGGGAGGAAATGTTCCAAGGCTTCAGGGGATTGGGAACCCCTCCTGGTGATACCCAACTAACTTGGTCTGTGGTTCAAATCTAGGCCTGAGGAGGTGATACTGCTCAGATCTTCCATGCCAGGGCCACCTTGCTGAAGCTTAGAGATAGGCAGTACCAGGCGTACACCTGAATTGACTGCAAACACGCCTTAACCCCTATAACTATCTCCCTGGCCTTCCTTCATATATTTTATTTTATGTCAGATTCATTTGAATCTTCTCACCAAAGTTATTAAGTAATCATGACTTTCATTAAACAGATGAAGAAAATCAGACTGTGGAGGATTAGTGAACTGTCCACATTCACAGCCAGTAGATAATTGAGTTCTGACCCATACTTGTCATCTGCTGACCACTTTCAAGTGACTGTAGCTACACCTGCTGCCTTCCCTGGGATTTGTTCTGTTTCCTTCCTTACCCACCATGACTCTACCATGTGGAATTCCTAAGCCAGCCACTTGAATGGTAGTCAACTTATTTGCCAGTGTTCTTTGTTAAACATTGCAGTTTGCTAGCAGAACAGTTAACGTTGTGGACATTTTTTTAAAAGCAGAAGCCTAAATAGATATGTGGAAGTCAAGTTTCTCCAAGTACCTAAAAAGCACATTGGCTAGAAAGGATGGAAGTTCTCTGGCTTTAGCAATTTGCATGAAAAATGACTTAGGGAAAAAGAATGTGGACGGAGAAAAAAAACCACAGAGGCACCTACTCCCCTTGCCAGGTTCCCAGTGGAAGAGAGGACAGAGCTGAGCCAGCCTTGGAACAAACATTACTGCTGGTTTGTAGGTGAACAGCCGGGATTAATTAGGGCTGGAGACATGGTGGGGCGGACTCTGGGGAGTGCGCCTGTGTCTGTGCCACAGAACCACTCTGCCGGTGCTGGCTCTGGTTGATTTGAGCTTCATGTTTTGGACAGCTGATGAAAACCAAGCTTAATTGCCCACAGTCTGGGATGCGGCTCGCAGGTCTGCAGACCAGTTCTGCCTCGGCTTGCCTACATCTGGCTTTCCCGCTGTTTGGTTGTTGCTCAGCTGCAGATCTGTCAGAGTTACACCTTGAAGGCTGGAGAACTGTTGGCACGCACAGGACAGACTTCTCTGCTCTTTCCTTTTTGTATGTTCATAGGCAAGTAGAAGCACCACAAAAAAGATACCATTTTAATTTTATTTATTTATTTTTGCCTTTTGTGTCACATCAGCACCTCTTAGGGATTACTCCAGGCTTCACGCTCAGGAATTACTGCTGAGGTGCTCGGGGGACCATATGGGATGACGGGGATCTAATCCAGGTTGACTGCATGAAGGGCAAATACCCTACCTGCTGTGCTATCGGCTCCAGTTCAAGATACTAATTTTATTAGTGTCCCATCCTTTCATGTGAAAATTGGTGGGTACTGTGACTTAAAATTAATAGGGTAGCCTGACTCCATCTACTGATGCATACCTTTGATTTCTGAGTGCTGATTACAAGTAGATACCCTTAATAGTGGCATCATTTCCTCTACTTTGTCTTTTGCCACTTTGTCTTTTTCACCTATAGCTTTTCAAGTGATTTATTTCTTCTAGTAGTGGACCAAGTAAGGAAGGGAAGGAGGGAGAAGTAATCACCATAAAAATAGCTAATGTTCACTGAGAGCTAAGCATAACTGGGGTATAGCTCTGCCCTCTTCACTCTAACATCACAGGGGCAGGTACCATTATTCTTCCTGCTTAAAGATAAGGAAAGAAAGGGTTTCAGAGCTGAAATGTTCTGCCCTGTGTATATGGATAGTAAGTAGTTAGGCTAGATTTAATACAAGGCAGTGTGACCAGAGCAACTGTTCTTAAGAGAGAGCTGGAGAGCTGGGAGATAGCTTGTGTGTGAAGCCTTGAGTTCAATTCCTGAATCCCTGGTTATTGCATGGTCCTCTGAGCATCACTGGGAATGGCTCTTCCTCAAGTAGGAGAGAGGAGAGAGAGAGAGAGAGAGAGAGAGAGAGAAGGAAGGAAGGAAGGAAGGAAGGAAGGAAGGAAGGAAGGAAGGAAGGAAGGAAGAGAAGAAGGAAGGAAGGAAGGAAGAAGGAAGGAAGGAAAGGAAGGAAGGAAGGAAGGAAGGAAGGAAGGAAGGAAGGAAGAAAGGAAGGAAGGAAGGAAGGAAGGAAGGAAGGAAAGGAAGGAAGGAAGGAAGGAAGGAAAGGAAGGAAGGAAAGGAAGGAAGAAAGAAGAAGAAGAAAGAGAAGAGAGAGAGAAAGAGGAGGAAGAGAGGAGAGAGATTTTAAGTAGGGGAGATGTGAAAGGTCTTCCAACTTTATCACCCAGACTCAAGAATTATATATATATATGAAACCACTTTTCCCAAATCTAACAGATATTTGGTGATATTTCCTAGGTCAACTTAGGAAGATTAATGATTCTAAAAAAGAAATTGTTATGACTTTGCAGATCCTTTGAGACTTTGAGAAAGACTGTTTCCTTTTAATTAACCCCTCACCCAAAATGCATTTAAGATATTTATTGCCTATTATTCAAAAGATCTAAAGGGCCACTAAAACCCATCCCAATGGACAGCATGGAATCCAGGTTAAGAAGAGTGGAACGATACTAAACTCTGTCAGTATGAACAATTGAGTTGACCACAATCGGATGAGAAAGTAAATCCTTTAGAAAAATATAAATGTGTCTAAGGCTGTACAGCCTCAGGCAAAACACTGTCCTTTTTGTAACATGGACTTACCATCTCTCTTCCTTTGCCTGCTCAGGTTTGTTACCCGAGTTCAACAAGGTAATATCTGGTTGCTATTTGGAGTCTCTTGGAAAAGTGGGTCAAGCTCCTTTTTGGAGTATTCCTTTCAAAGTTCCTAGCCCTAGGATTCTTCCAAGCCATGTTTGTGACAGTAAGCCAGTCGGGTCCAAATAT
This sequence comes from Cryptotis parvus, assembly GCA_021461705.1. Taxonomy (NCBI): domain Eukaryota; kingdom Metazoa; phylum Chordata; class Mammalia; order Eulipotyphla; family Soricidae; genus Cryptotis; species Cryptotis parvus. The sequence continues at coordinate 8,542 of JAJIBD010012385.1, forward strand.
TCCTTTGGGCACTTTGGGAAGACACATGAGTCCCAGGCCAGTCCCTGAAGCCTGGAGAAGGAGAGAGCTGGCAGCCAGCTAATTCTGAGGGAGCAGCTGGCCAGACTTTTCTGAAGGTGGGTAGTCACTGTCAGGTGAGGCCAACAGGGAACTCAGGAAGATTGTGTTGGATGGGCCTGGAGGAGAAGAATGAAAGAGGGAAGGAGAACTGTTAGCTGGTGTTAGAAAGATTCCAGAGAGGCACTAATATCTGGTTATCTTGGAATGAAGTCTCAGCCTGGCTCAGCTCATCAGAATTGGTCAAAATAGGTCAAACCTGACCTACACCTAATGTTATCTCTCTTCTAACCTCTGCCCTCTGCCCCTTAGATATGTTTCACTCAGCTATTTTCCTCTTTGTCTTTCATTTCTTTTATGTTGTCTTTCATATTTCTTTTATGTTTTAAAAAATTTACTCTTTAGTTTCTGGTTTGGGGGCTATATGTGGGGTTCTCAGGGTTGATCAGGACTTTTCCCCCTTCCTTTCACTCTGTTCCAGTGGCCAGGGGTTGCGTGCATGCTGGCTCATGGCACCCAGTCAGGGGTTACAATCTACTTACTGGTGATCAATACTCCAATACTCCTCTGAGGTCATTGATGGGGCTCATATTCTCTTGGTAATGGCACGCTCACACATTCCTATTATAGAAACATATTAGTCAAAGTGCTCACACACCCCTGGCTGTGGTGCATAGGGCTTACGCACTCTATGGTGGCACAGGGCTTCCCAGACAGCAGAGCTGTCAGATCATGCTCAGCACATGCAGGCAGCTCAAGGAGTCAAGCTCTTGGTCTCACTCTTGTAAGGCTAAAGTTTTTGCCAGTAAGGTATCCCCAGCCTGCTTTACCCTCCTTAAAAGCCATTTCTGATGCTTGTTATCCTTTACTTGAATAGAGCAATTGAGGATGAGGAACAATATCTACATACCATGGCATTTTCTTGGAATCATTCTCCAATAGCTATATCAATAGTGGAAGATATTTACTGATCATTTGGTATGAACTGGAGCTGTTCACACCTAAGGGCCTTAGGTACGTAATAGCATTAAATTCTTCCAACAGTCTATATAAGTCCAATAGTTATTCCCATATTATAGATAAGAAAACAGAGATCCGGAGAGTAAACTTGGCATTGTATTGGACAAATACCCAGAGAGATCGTCTCTGTCAGGGTTCCTGCACCCAACTCTGTCCTGAGCCCTGGGGAGTCTGTATCCTTGTTTTCCTTTCAGCATTTCCCCTTTTATTGCTTACCCTTACTCAAGGATTCCATTATTATATATATTTTTATATAATTAACTTAATTTTTTGTTGCTGCAGTAACATTACATTATAACATTTGATTTTTTAGTCATATATCAACAAAACTATACACGTAATGTGTATTCTTCATCAGTTCAGCTCTAAAAGTCACTACAGTACAATTATAATTATCCTCTTCATCCTGAATTACCCACACCCTTTCCCTTCTGGGAGCTGTTAATTGACCTACAGTCCAAAAATTAATTTTTTGCTATAATTATTTCATCTACATACCACCTAGGAAGGAAATTATGTGGTGTTTGTTTTTCCCCACCTGCTCTGTGTAGACTGTGGGATTCCCCCAATTCTCAGTATGGATACCAGAGAAACTGACCTTCCTGGGATTTTGCTTTTGGGCCTGATATCTATTCCCCCTAAACTGCCAGAATAACTGCCAAGTGAAGTTTAGAGACCTCCATCCACACTTTTCAGTGCCCCCCCGCCATATCCAAGTCACACTCTTAAGTTTATTTTTGTTTTGAATATACATATGGCCCCGTATGAGAGGATAAGCCTGGACCTAGCATGGCCTAGAGCCCCAGCTTCCTGGAGCCAGGTCTGGGTGTGGCTCTTGTTCTGTCACTTCCAGTAGAGTGACCTTGAACAAATCATTTCATTTTCGAGTCTTGGTTTCTGCATGCACACTCTCTAGATAGTGCCACACCTATGCACCATGACAATCAGATGATATAGAATTGTGCATACATGGTCTCCTAAGAAGTGGTATAGTCCCATGGTTAGTACTCTGCATAGCCCTTGGGTCCCACTGGGTAGCTTCAAACACTGGCCCTGCCATCTACTCTCTGAGTCACCTTGGTTGAGCCATTGAAAAGCTCCAGTGGATCCGTTTTGCTTTCTAAATGATGAAGATGATAGGTTGATTGTGCAAAGAAATAACTTGTTATGTATATCAAGAAGACAGGGATTAAAAATATTTTTAAAAAATAAAAAATGTAATTTTTATTGTAAACCATCTTGTGAACCATCCTTCCTCCTCCTTCCAAGAGGTTGCTTGCTGCCTTTCCCCCTCTCCTTGGAGTTAGTGTCCTGGTCCCTTTTTCATTTCCTGAGTCTAATATTCTGCCTGGTATGTGTGCTGGAGGTACTGATCCTGCCGAATTCACTGGACAGGCTAGCATGGGAAAGATGAAGTCAAGAAGTGCAAAGGGAGGTTTCTTTCTATAACCCTCTCCCTCCCTCTTCGCTTCCCCAAGCACAGGGACACTTCATAGAAAACGGCCTTGTTGATGAAAAAACATGTTGGAAAGTGTGATGTCTCATCAGCACCCAGCACTAGCTCTAGAGCAAGCCTCAGAGAGGAAATGAGCTGAAAAGTTCGGGCCTAGAATGACTCTCTCTCTGTACGCTAGCATTTCGGGGTTTGGGGGACTGTGCATATTTGGCTGGAGTGATAGCACAGCGGGTAGGTATTTGCCTTGTAAGCATCCAACTGGGTTTGATCCCTGGTATCCCATATGATCCCCTGAGCATGGCCAGGAGTAATTCCTGAGTGCAGAGCCAGGAGGAAGCTCTGAGCATCACCGGGTGTGCCCCCTCTCCAGATTCAGATTTATGAAGGGCAAAAGTGAGCATGTACTTTGGAGGGACATGTTATAAACATACATTCTCCTTATTTCGCATGTATGGAAGACAGATGGGGACAGGACTGGAGGGGAATGAGGAGAGAGCCCCATTTAACAGACTCACTGTCTATGCCCGGAGTGCGACATTAGCAGTGCAAACCTGTTATTGTCTCCACCCAGTCACAGACTGAAGGAAGTGACTTCTCCTGGCGAGGGGTTGGTCTTATCCTCTCATCTGAGAGCCCACTTTTGCTTTCTTTAACCTCACAGTGTTTTTCTAAGTTGGAGGAAGGGAACAAGTGAAAAGTAAAGAGAACCTATCACTTGTATCACTTGTCTTCCCGCTGTTCATCGATTTACTGGAGCAGGCACCAGTAACATCTCCGAATGTCCTGTCACATGCTAGTGTAGCCCAAGGGCATCTGCTCGCTCCAGGAACATGAAGAGCTTCAAACCATTCCTTCAGGTCACAGGAATGAGGTCTATAATTGTTTCTGGGTTTTGGCATATCAAATATGACACGGGTAGCTTGCCAGGCTCTGCTGTGCGGGTGATATACTCTCAGTAGTAGGCTCTCATCTCGTGCATTTACTGATGAACCGGGAGAGATCTGCTTTTCTCCTGGGTGGAGCTTGGACGAGCTGAGAATCCGGATGTTGAGAATGACTGCCCTCATGGTGTGGGGGTTCCTCTGGCTTCTTGCAGCTCTGCCCCATGTATCTTGGTTTTACCTTTCTTCCCATGCAGGAGCAAACCAAACTCACAGGTGAACCTTCTATCTGCTACCTGGTCCCAAAGGTGTTTAGAAGAGAACCTAAAGGTCGAAGAAAGTTGACTGCGTTTCCAAAGGGTGACCTCGCTGGAGCAAACAGCTAAGGAGGAGGGAGAAGGTGAGCTTTGGGGGAACAGAGAAAAAGAGAGAGAAAAAGAGAGAGAGAGAGAGAGAGAGAGAGAGAAGAGAAGAGAAAAGAGAGAGAGAGAGAGAGAGAGAGAGAGAGAGAGAGAGAGAGAGAGAGAGAGAGAGAGAGAGAGAGAGAGAGAGAGAGAGAGAGAGAGAGAGAGAGAGAGAGAGAGAGAGAGAGAGAGAGAGAGAGAGAGAGAGAGAGAGAGAGAGAGAGAGAGAGAGAGAGAGAGAGAGAGAGAGAGAGAGAGAGAGAGAGAGAGAGAGAGAGAGACGGTTCTCCTGTCATCCCCAGCGCTCTCTTACCATGGCCACTCCTTGAATAAGGCTCCAAGCAGGCATCCAGGCTGCTTCTGGAAGTGTGTGTGGCATTTGGGGGGGCAGGGTGGGGGGGCTGGACAGTTCACCTTCTCTGGCCCATAATCCCGGCCAACTTTGACTCTCATCTGATCCATACTCAGAGACTCTTTCCTGTAACCCCCTTTCATCTGGGTCTGGCCAAGAGGGACTCTTTATGTCGTGCCCTGCACTCAGGCTTGACCTAAACTGACCTCCAGGGCCCGGGTGCATCCAGTCTCAGCCTGGCTCCTCCAGCCTTGGCCACACCTCCCTGTCCTGCGCAAGGGTTAAGGAGGCTGAGAGGGAGGTTTGGCTGACGTCGCCCGCCGAAGGTGGTTCCGGGATGCAGACGGGAGAGCCCGGCTAGCTGAAATCCGAGCTCCTTCTCAGCTGGGGCTTTGGGAGGTCCCTGGAAGAGGCGCCGGCTCTGAGCTCCCTCGGTCGCTCCCGCCCCAGCTCCCGTCCTGTCCCGCAGCCTCTGGGCGCCGGGCGGTGGCGTGCGCGCCATGGAGCTGGGCTGGTGCGCGCAGTTGGGGCTCACTTTCCTGCAGCTCCTTCTCATCTCATCCCTGCCAAGAGGTACTGTGAGTAGTGTTCGGGCAACCCCAGCCCCTGCCCAGGAGGACCCTTTCTTTCCGGGTCGGCCAGGGAACAGGATTGGGGACTCCAAAGGTGGTGCTTGGGAGGAGGGTGTTTCTGCAGGGAACCTTGGCTGGGATGTAACGGAACCTGCCACCCTGCCTGAAAATGGGGCCTCGTTTTGTCACCCCAATATGCGGAATTGAACTGCACCAGGCAGACGGCACCAGCTCCAGTTTCATTGGTTTTTAGATGTTTACTTTTTAAAAGCATAAACGTTCGTTTGCGTCTTAGCCACCCAAGCTGAAGCGCAGGAGTTTCCCACCCTCTGGGAGGCAAGGGATGAGAGGAAAGGATGACAAGGAGGAGGGCTGGCGCCTTGCTCGGCTTGGGTGGATTTTGCAGAGCCCCTAAGCACGGGAGATTTGCTCAGAAAGCTCGTGTGCATGTTTTCCCCTCGGAATGAGAACAGAGAGAAATACCGGGAGGGTGAAAAGTCTCAAGTTGTTACTGGAAACCTACCGTGTTTGTTTAGAAAGGGCTCTGGCTGCTGTATATCTCGCACACAGTGTTTTCTCACACTCACAGGCAGGTCCGCTAGGCTCTAGGGAACTTTTGCCCAGCTGCGGGCTGGAGGAGGGGCGGGCCTGTGGGCAGGGCTGGGGACTTCCTGGGCACCGCTGTGCAGGTGCGGGGACTCTGCATAGCAGGCACTGCCCGAGGCGCACAGGTCCCACAGAACAAAGCCGCTTTGCCTGAGGAGGCAGCTAGTGACCCGTTCCAGTGACCTGTCATCCCTGCTCTGTCTGGGCGCTCTGCTGCTGCTGCCACAATTAACTGGCCAGTTTGCGCGGGATGGGCTGGGAGAGAAGCGCGCTGGACCTTTAGGAAAACTCCATGAAGAGTTAACGAGCTCAAATCTCCCTTAATTTACTGTGTGCTAGAGAGACTGTCATCAAATTCTACCTCTTTGGGGGCAGCCATCATGAAGGAAGGAGGGGGCTCTGAGGACTCAGAAAGGCAGTGCTCCCCCTCACCCCTCTCCAGCCCCCAGGGTAAGAGGACAAGACTTTTTCCAAGCTTCCTCTCAGCCTCTCGAGACTGACTTGGCCAGGGGCCCATCCCTAACCCAAGCACACAGGCATGGCTGCTCCCAGCACAGTGCTGCCATAACTGACCTTCCCGGGTGGCTTCTGTTATCCCCACCCGGGGTGAGGGCGCCAACCCATAACTCAAACCCAGCTCTGCTGCCCAGTGTCCCTTGCCCAGTATCTGCAAAAGCCCTTGATTCCTGCCCTGAGCATCTTTGTTGCCTGCTGCTATAGAAAAGGGAGCATTGAGTGGTCTGGGGGCAGCCGTCATCTGACATGGAATGAGAAGATGGAGGAACAAAGGGGAAAGGAAAATATTTCTTTCACGGAGTCCACTCCCGCCTGGAATCTGGTTGCTTGGAGGAAAATTTGCAAGCTTTCATTTCTCCAAGTGCTTCTTCCTTTTTTTTTTTTTTTTTGTCAAGAGTAGCTGATGACAAGGGAACACCCACCAGGTGGCACAGGCCACTGTTACTCATCAGCACGGGACATGTGTTGGAAGACAAGCACCGGAACAGGAAGCCAAGTGATAACAACATAAACAGCATGTGAGGGGAGAAACCCGACTCCGCAAACTCCACCCAACAGGCAGGCTTCTGCTGGCAGAGCGGCTGCTATGAAGAAAAACTCATTGAAAATATGGGGCCCGAGGGAATGAAGCCTTAATATGGATAACTTCACAAGTGAGGCTTCCAGCAGACGTGAGTTCGTGGGGAAGGAGCAAGAAGGCAATCAGCGAAATGATTGGAAACACAGATCCTCACCAGGCCAGAGCAGCGGGCAGAGGAAGGGAATGTAGAAAGGGAATGTAGAAAACAAGCCAAGGAGAAGGAGAGAGAAAAGAGATGGGCTTATAAAGTGACATGTCAGCCAGCTCCTAGCAGAGGGCTCTGACCTCAGGGGTGTCAGGGGTTGGTTTTGTGGGGCTTCTGATAAAGCCTAGTTTCCTAAGAGCTACTTGGAGAGCCTCTAGCTTCTCCAATAGAAACAGAATTTAATGGTGAGACGCCTCTTGGAGTTTGGGAGTGACTTTTGACATCATTTGGCTCAAGCACATGAGTTTCAGTGCACATAAGATGAAACAATAGTGATCATCTGGGTTGCGGCTTTTTTTTTCCTATTCTTTTTTTTTATTTTTTAAGTATTTTATCATACCACCGTGAGATATACAAATAAAAAAGATATACAATTAAAAAGTTCATGTTTGGGTTTTGGTCATACAGTGTTCCAGCACCCGTCCCTCCACCAGTGCCCATCTCCCACCACCAACGCCCCCGGTTCCCTCCCTCCTTCCCCAGCCCACCTCCATGGCAGGTTCTTTATTTCTTTCCCTTTCTCTCTCTTTCTCTTTTCCTTCCCTTCCAGGATTACAGAACATACATTAAAAGGTTGTCATGTGTATCCTTTTGCCAAATGGGTTGCGTCTTTGAGCCAATGCTTTGCGGATGGATATCCCCACTCAGTCCGCCTTGGGAAGGCAGGTGCTGTTATTCTGCTTGTTTTCTAGAGAAAGTTTAGAGAGGACAGGTGATCTGTTCTAGTCAACACAGACGTGGTTCCTCAAAATAACATTTACACGACCAGCACCCCATCCCCCACCAGACCCCCACCCCCCCCCACCCCCCTCTTCCTCTCCCCCTCCTCTCCCCCCCCCCGATATTTATTTATTCCACCTTTTCTCCTTTTTTTATTGAAGGCTGCCGGGAGCCTGGCCCACAGGGCCCAGATGCACCCCCCCGACCCACTCCCATCACACGTCCTGTCTCCCTCCCCCCCCGAACCCACCCGGGGGCTCATCACTCCTTCCCGAATCTCCCCTCAGCAAACCCCCCTGCGCCGACACCAAAAAATCTTGTTCGCCCCCGCACCCGCCAGTGAAGCATTTGTTCTAACCATTCCCTTTCGGGTATGTATATCAGAAGAAGCCAAAGAAAGGGCTAGGACTGGTATGTGAGTGCTACAATGTCAATCTGGTCATAGCAGCATTATTCCCATTAGCCTAAAGCTAGAAATTCACATTGTACCTTTTGTGGAAAAGCGAAATGCACAATACTACATGCAGTAGAAAAGCATTTGGTCTCAAAAAGGAATGTCTTCCGGGGAGCCAGACATGGCTCAAGAGTATATCACCTGTCTTGCACGTGCAAAATCCTGAATTCCACCTCTCTCACACCTCCAGTAGGGAAAGATAGACCATTCTCACACATGCTACAATATGGATGAATTATAAAAATAGAGAAATAACCAGATACAAAAAGGACAAACACTGCATATTCTCACTTCTATTAGGCACTGTCGGTGGTTTAGTAAAAGAAGGCAGAGCATTCATACTCAGGGGCTTAGCTTGGGGATAAGGAGGGGAGTTGTGTTTCTTAGAGTTGCAGAATGGAGGAAGGGAACATTCTGGGCACGGGTGATAGCAATGGTTGCACAAGCCATTGAACTGTACACTTGAAAGTGACTAAAATGGGAAATTATGTTGTTTATATCTTGCTGTAATGACAATATATTATAATAAAGGAATATCCAGGGAGATTGCTGGAGCCCAGGTGAGCTCAGACTAATTCCTGAGACCTAGCTGACTCAAACTCACCCCTCTCACCTCTCTTTGCTATTGCACCTCTAATTGTTCCATGACTATAGGACACCCATGGGGTCAAAGGCACCCTTGCTGGCACCCTTTTGGTAGCACTGTTGCTGTCCTTTGGTGAGCTGTGACAAAGAGGAATGGGGAAGGGCTGAAGATCTGCAAATTTGGAGCCTTGGGATATGCAAAGCCTGCAGGAGCAGTTAGGACACAAAGTTCATCAGTGTTTTGCATTTGAATGCTAGGAGCCTGGCTGGGTCTGCTCCCTGACCTGAGAGCCCACTTCTCCACCCACTGGAATGTTCCAGGTTTGTCTGGTCCAAAGAGGCATTTTCTCCTCCTTTCCTGAGAGGGAGGGACTACAAAGGAGAAAAGGCTGGGTGCTGAGTGCCTGAGAAACTCTGCAGGATAAAGTATAGTGGATGGAATGTTTAAAAGCAAGAACATAACTGTAACTATGTGTTTGCTTTGTGAAATATGATCTCACCTCTCTCTGTGACCTGATGCTCTTTGGAATTGTTTTGCTTCCACAAATACTATCAAAAGGGACCTTGGGGGCCAGAGTGATAGCACAGCAGGTAGGGCGGTTGCCTTGCACATGGCCAACCTAGATCCACATCCCATATGGTCCCCCCAGCACCGCCAGGAGTAATTCCTGAGGGAAGAGCCAGCTGTAATAATATATTGGTATTACAGCAAGATATAAACCCTGAGCATTGCTGGGTGTGATCCCCAAAAAATAGAAAGGGACCTTGGGTGGAGACTGAGGTCAACTTTGGGTGGAGACAGGAGACCCAACTGGCTGGGTCAGTCGTCTAGGGATAGAGCTTCTTTGAACATCCTTCCCAGTGACAGAAGAGTTTCCAGGAGTCTAAGTCGGGATTGGAGATGGGTCCATCACTGGTTGGGTCTTTGGGTTTGACTTGCTGTTACTCACACCTGGATTATACTATTTAGACAGAAATGACTCAGATAATGATGTCTGGCGACCTACAGATGGGGTCTATGTCAGCAAATTATTGCCATCTGGCCCACTGGGGACTAGCAATCCCTACTACAAGAGGAAAATCTTATTTGCCCTGAGGCAGCTCAAGAAAGTACAATTGGTTTGGGTCTGGGTGGGGTAGAACTTGGGGAAAGTGCCATTTCAGTGATAAATGGAGTTAGGCTGTACCCCCTCCCTAGAAGGAGGTATATCACCCTCATCTGTAGATACATGAAGCAAAAAAGGTGTTCATTATGGGGAAGAGCTATAGCACAACCGGTAGGGAATTTGTCTTGCACACATCAGACCGGGTTCGATCCTTGGCATCACATGTTGTGCCCCGCGCACCACCAGGAGTAATTCCTGAATTCAGAGCCAGATGACTCAAAAGGCCAAAAAAAAGGAAGAAAAAAAGAGGTGTCCAGTTTTCTCTCTTCCTGCTTCAGAATAGGGAGAGAAAGGCAATTTTCAGGTTTTCCAGAGAAGTCAGAAGCGAACAGGACAGAAAGTCTCCCCAAATTCAAGTCTGGTTCTTGTTGGAGGAATTCTGTTTGTTGTTTTAAATTGTACTTTAGGTGTCATGGTTACGTGTGTTAACTGTATGGATTTTATGTACAGAGTTACAGCACCCTCACTACCACCAAAGTGCCTAACAGCCCTCACCCCTGTGTCTTGGTTAGCTCTAGTGGTCTTCATTACTGCTCCCTCTTCCTGCTCTGTTTCTTAATCAGTTTTGTAAGCCAAGGGTTTGTGACCATTTGCCATTTGCCCCTCGTTGTGTCTATCTCTGTTCCACAGATGAGTGAGATCATTTGGTATCTGTCCACTCTCTTGGTTTTATTTTGCTTGACGTAATGCCTTCCAGTGTCATCCTTGTTACAGTGAACTGCAAGATGTCATCTTTTCTCACAGTCACATAGTATTCCATTGTGTATAGCCTCACAATTTCTTTGTTGAACATCAAATTCATTTGTTGTTGAACATTTGGAGTTCTTCCATTTCTTGGCGATCATATCAAGTGCTTCAGTGAACATAGGTGTGTACATATCTTTTCTAATGAATGTTTTCGTAATTTGGGGGAAAATGCCTAGAAGTGGAATTGCAGGATCATATGGGAATTTTATTTTATTTTATTTTATTTTTGCTTTTTGGGTCACACCCAGCAATGCTCAGGGGGTTACTCCTGGCTCTTCGCTCAGGAATTACTCCTGACGGTGCTTGGGGACCATATGGGATGCCGGGAATTGAACACAGGTGCGCCACGTGCAAGGCAAACACCCTACCTGCTGTGCTATCGCTCTGCCCCGGGAATTCTATTTTGAACTCTTTCATGGACTCTTGAAACTCTTTTTCTTAGAGGCGGATCTAGATGACGTATGTAATTGTGTTTGACAGTCATTTCAAGATTTGAGCCTGTGAAGCATTCTGTGTACAATGAAGAGAAAGGAAGGAAAATGTAGGGAAAAGAAAAAAAGCCCATATTCCTGGGAACAAAACCATGGAAGGAAAGCAGTCAAACTTGATAACAAATGTGTTGACTCATTTATAGGGGCTTCCTTCTTGTCTCCTTTTTCTTGGTTGCAGTTTTCTGTGAGATAGATACGGAACCTGGAGGGTGGATAGGAGAGGAGATAGCAACTGTACCTCAATTTCTTTACCTTTGATGAAGCAAACCCCAATGGTGGGAGCCTTTTCGAAGGGAATCTCAGCCTGTCATAAGGAGGTGGATCTCATCCCAAATCATTGAATAGACGTATACTTTGCAGTTGCTTTTCCATCCACACTACAGGTCTAAAAGTAAGGAGACATGCTATGACCCTAGTTCGTACATGAAGGGACCAAGGCAAGAGAGAGAGAGAGAGAGAGAGAGAGAGAGAGAGGAGTCCTTGCTCAGTGCTTATATCTGAACATGTGTGTTTTGAATCAAGCTGTCTCACTCTACCACAAGTGCCGTGAAACCCTCCATATCTCTGCCCTCAGGAAACTGCAGGTTCAGCTATGAGGTGCTGTAGGCTGGACTGCGATTGAATCAGCAAAGGTCAGGGTTAGGGTCCAGGGATGTAGCTAAGAGATAGCGTGTCTGCTTTGCTGATATGCTGTCCCGTGTTTGATCCCTAGTGGCTACCCAACTGCTAGAGTTCAATTCTTGAAGTGTTTGTGTTCCCTGGCTATTAATTGAAAGTATGAAATCTCTGGCACACTACAACCAAGTATGTGAGTCAATCAAGTGTGCAAGGGCTCAATCAAGAGTGTTAAAACCAGAGTGCTCACCAGCACCCCAATGAAAGGGTGCAATCTCCAGCAAATAAGCTCTGCAACCAAGCATTGCAACCTCCCCCCCATCTCCCCCCCGCCGCCCCATCCAATGATCTTATGAATAGCAACTACAGCAGCAGCAACAATAATAACAATAACAATGAAAGGAAGGGAAGAGTCAATGTTTTTAATTAAAATAATTTGGTTTCCCTTTGGGCATTCCACATGCTCTGAGTGCCTCTGGTTCTGTTTCACGGCTGGAGGCACGGTGCACAGTAGAGAGAGGAGAAACATATCAACAACCCCAGACTTCCCTGGCCCTAGCCCACTTGGAGCTTAATAAGGAGCTATTTCCTAAAGGAAGCAGGGTTGCTAAGTACACCCAAACAGCCAACCAATCTCTGGGACAACTGTCCACAGGATCATGTAACGCCCTCTGAGTAGATATGGAAAGTGGGAACTTCTTTGTCTTGGTGTCAGCTTCTATAACCCAAGTCATGTGTCTGTTGACACAATTAAGGGCGAGACCTATTTTCAAGTCTGGCCCTAATGCTGGCAAGACCTGCTCCTTTATGGATTTCTTCTGTCAAGATCATCAGACTCTTGGACTATGGAATGGGAGCAGCAGGCCTGAATTGAATAAGGCAAAACATTTTTTCCTTCTGTGGCCTAGTACAGTTGATGACAATTGCAGGGGCTGGAGATTTATCCCCTTCCATGAAAACCAAGAGGGGTTTTAAGTAACTCCAGCTGATCTCAGGTAGGGGTCTGTTCTTCCTCAATGTTCTGGGTCTTTGGTCAACAGTGGAGAGAAAGTGCTCCCTTGGGTGAGCAGCAAATGAAGAGGCTTCTTTTCGTATCTCTTCTGTGCCTGGAACTTGGGGGAGATTCTTTGCTGGCTATGTGAGCCTTCTTTATTCCAGCCCTCCCTGAAGTTCTGACTCCTTGGAGGGCTGACTTGGTGGTTTGGCGACCAGCATCTGGGTAGGGGGAAGTCTGGGTTTACTTGATTAGAAAAGCAGGGTCAGAGCTACAGCAGAGCCAGGCCATAGGTCACTTTAGCTCATGTGGAATGTATAGACCATCCTCAGACATTGGCATAATCAGTGAAAAACATTTTTTTGAGCCAGTTTAATGCAGAGTCACCAGGTAGGAGGATGTTGACCTGGTTTGCTTCAAATAAAACAGATAATTTGAGGACTCTGAAGAAGTCCAGGTGTTATAAACCCAGGCCCATGCCTATGTACTTCAGAGGATTCCTTTGAATGTGATCAATAATCCCCCCTGTCACTAGATCCCAGCCTCGAGTCAGCTGTGATGATGGAGAAGGAGAAACGGTGAGAGGCTTTAGGCCAAGTAGCTTGAGTTATGGTTCCTTTTTCCATCTCCTTCCTTTTTTCCTCGGGCTTCTCATAGCTCACCTGGGTGCAAGAATAAAGAAGGGCTGGACTGGTGCAAAGTCTGGCCTTGTGGCTGAACTTCATCTGGCTTCGTGCTCATCACTGGAAGAGTGATGGCCTGTTTCTAGAAAGTCCTTAGCCCCCTTTCTGTGAAAATCTGGCTCCCCTGGTCAGCCATCTGGCAGAAGAGAACAAGTGATTGCCCCAAGTCTTGATGGAAAGGCAACACCATTGTCAACAAAACTCACTATTCATTGATCCAGTGGATTTCCCCACACTACAAAAAGAGAGATTCCTAAATTAGACATTCCTAGCATCATCCTCTGACACAAATTACCTTATATCTCTAGAATCATGCATTCCTCTAAGGCTTGTGTTCTTGATTTTATTCAAAAAGCTCTAGGAAGCATCAAGCAGGTACTAGGCATGATCCTATTTGCTGTGGCTAACAGGATGAGTAAAGGCAAATCTTATTATAAAGAAATTTTCTGTAAGTTTCATTGAGTGGTAACTCATCCTGGGAGATGTTCAGTGAATAAACACAGCTTGGTAGCAGAGCACTTGCCTCACATGTGGAAGGCCCTGAGTTCAATCTTTGGCACCATAAAAATCTACTCCAAACCCAAAACGGAATGAACAGAAACCTGCTGTGTTCTAGTGAATCGAGGCTGTGGCATGTGGAGACGTGCATGGTGGCTCTTATGGACTCAGCAGCAGTCAAGCTGTTGTCAGCATTTTACTGAGATGTTTGAGCCAGAACCTTATTTCACATAACACCTTATACCTTCCAGTGGAATTCGTGCTCCATGAAGTATAGTCTGAAACGCTCTGGTCTCCTGCCCATAATGAATAAAACATTGAAGAAAGTCTTGCTAGAGGTCATAGGAAGAAGAGAGTTTGAAAGTCTGCAGAACATGGGCTTCTCTTTCGACTTGTGCTGTGGTGCAGGCAGGAAGTCTGACACCTCCCTGGCTTAGCACTCGCTGAGATGTGGAAAGAGATGATTACATGTTCAGTCATTGGGAGCAAGTAGTCACCAGCACTGACTTCCATGGTTCCCTGAGCAAACTCAAGTGTTTAGGCTGTATCAAGTTATGTGGTTGGTCTGGGACCATCTGACAAATGGAGGCGTAAATGTGAATAGTGAGCTATTGAGTCTCCATGGCAATTGACTGTTGTGCAGAGTGATATGAACTTGACTTCCTCATATATTTAATCCGGTCACATTGTGTCCCTTTCAAACATAAGAAGATTCCAGGCTGAGTTTATCAATACTCACCCTTTCCCACTTTTCCCAGTAGAAAAGTGCTTGCTTTCCACTCATACCAAGCACGCAGCTTGTCTCCCATCCCTTATAATGTAGCCTTGTGTTTGCCTGTTCTGGTGTAGTCCATTCTCTGTGACTCAAATTGGCCCAACCCAGAAGAGACCTAGGCTGTTTACACTGGGATTGTATCCCATCGAGATAATACAGGAGTTTGAAACTTTGTCAATCCCTTATTTGCTGTATCTGGGCACTATTTCAATCTTGCCTCTAATCACTTTTGTTCTTATTGTTCTGAGGCAAAACATGCTTTTTCCTGCAGCACCAGAATGAAAAAGACTTTTTCTGCCTAGACTTGTTCTAATGGGATCACTACTTGCATCACTTGTATCACTTGTCTTCCCATTGATCATCGATTTGCTCGAGCGGGCACCAGTAACATCTCCATACGTCCTGTCACATGCTAGTGTAGCCCAAGCGCATCTGCTCGCTCCAGGAACATGAAGAACCTCAAACCATTCCATCAGGTCATGGGAATGAGGTCTATAATTGTTACTGGGTTTTGGCATATCAAATACGACACGGTTAGCTTGCCAGGCTCTGCCGTGCCGATCCCCCAATCACTACCATAATAATTCCTGAGTAGGGGCCGGAGCGATAGTCCAGTGGGGAGGGCTTTTGCCTTGCATGTGGCCAACGGGTTCAATCCCTGGCATCCCATATGGTCCCCGAGCACCGCCAGGAGTAATTTCTGAGCAAAGCCAGGATAACACCTGAGCATTGCCAGGTGTTACCCAAAAAAAAAAAATCCTGGGCCGGAGCCGATAGCCCAGCGGGTAGGGCGTTTGCCTTGCGCGCAGCCGGCTCCCTGCCTGCATAGGTTCGATCCCGGCATCCCATATGGTCCCCTGAGCACCGCCAGGAGTTATTCCTGAGGGCAGAGCCAGGAGAAACCCCTGAGCACTGCTGGGTGTGACCCAAAAAGCAAAAAAAAAAAAATTCCTGAGTACAGGGGCCGGAGTGATAGCACAGTGGGTAGGCCGTTTGCCTTCTACGCTGCCAACACAGTTTCAATCCCCAGCATCCCATATGGTCCCCGAGCACTGCCAGGAGTAATTTCTGAGCAAAGAGCCAGGATAACGCCTGAGCATTGCCGGGTGTGGCCCAAAAAGCAAAAAAAGAAAAGATGGTCCAGGGTTCAAGATGCTGCTGCCAACTGGGTTTGAGCCTTGGCACCACGGAGGGTCCCCTGAGCACTACAAGGAGTGAGTCCCTGAACACCACAAGGTGTGGCCTCCCCTCCAAAGTCCACGGCTAGGACAAGTGGGGTTACACTTGCACCCAGGGTTCCCCTCTTCTGTGGGAGCTGAGAGCACCCTGAGATCGCAGACCCCGCATTCAAACATCATCACAGGTCGGGAGTTGTGGTTTATTACAAAGCGGGGAAGGACTGGCCTCCGGCGGCTATACTCAAGGGCACAAGAGTTCCCTCAGGCAGGGGTGTGGCGGGGAGGCATGTCCAGAAGTTGCAGACGACGGGGCCCAACACCCTGAACCCCTTGTGCTCTCTAGCACCCCTGGGCCAGCTCGGACCCGGCAGTGAAGGAATTTGAAGCTCAGGCAGCCATCGCCTTTTCCGCCATTGGTGGTTGGTTGGGAGGGTCAAGAGCGGGCAGGAGGAATAAGCTGTGGCTGTGGGGACCCTCGGGGGACACGGGGCGGGGTCACAGGGCTGGTGGGGCAGCCTGCCTCGGCTGATGGAGGATGAACATGCTCAGACTCACGTTCCCGCTGGAGGGATCACTGAGGCCAGAAGTCAGCGACAGCCTGCATGGCTGGGCCACCCTCAACTTGCTGAAGCCCCGAGAGGGTGGGGGGTGGGCTCAGAGCAGCAGACAGGAGCCTAGGATGGGGCCCACGCCCACTGTGAGGCCTGCAGGTGAGCCTTTGCCCCAGGGCTGACCCTGAGCCCTCATCCTTACCTTGATTTACTATGGGTACCTTAGACCTAGGCCCAAGACTCAGCTTCCTAGACCTGCTGTGAGAATCTGGATCCAGCCATGCCTACAGTGTCCAGTTATGAGACACTACAGTGTCCAGTTATGAGAAATCTTATCAGCCATCACTTCAAAGGGCATCCTACCTAAATAAGCTTGACTAACCAGTGGCATCTTAACAAAAACTCAGTCCTCACTAGCTTTATTGATAAGATTTATCTTTATATGTCTTGATAGGAGTGTATTCAAGATTCCTTTTTTTTTTTAGTGCTGGGTTTGTATGTATAGGGAGGGAGTCAAATTTGAATACATAAAAACACAGAAGAGTACATGTGCTGATGTAATTGTGTAAGTGTTTTGTGTATGCGTATGTTTTAGTATGCATATAATATGAAGTATTGGATAGGGTTTGAATCTTAGCTGTCATTTATGGCTTTTATTGAAGGAGATGTTACTCAATGTGGACTTATCACCTTTAATTTTAAATCCTGAGGATAGTAGAGTCATATGGGGTGGTTGCAGGTATTAAAGAAGGTAATATAATCAAAATACTTAATATAATAACTTTCACAGAGGTAACATTCAGGAAATTAATCTCATCTCTTCTTTGTATGGTAATTCACATTAGTCTACACTTCATGAGAAATAAGGAAGGAGAAACACTGGGTGCAGTATTTATAGTAGGATGGTAGATACATATCCTCTTGAGAACTATTTCACTTCAGTCCTTAGTTCTTAACCTATTCATCAGTAATTCTATGTCAGAAGATAATGGATCATAACAATACACCATGCATTTCTCTCTTAGAGATTTTCTTTTCCTCCTTTAGTTTTTTATCATACACATAGCTTCCAGCCTTCGGAGAAATACCTTCCACTTGCTGCACCTTAGTTGATTCATGTTGGAAATTGGGCTAGTGGTAGATTCTTACAGGGGCTGATGGATCGTATCATGCAGAATGGGTCACTCTGGGTGAAAACTGTTTCATCCCACACATGCAGTAGGCTCATGATCCCCTATTATGAAACAAGAATGGAACTACAGCAAATGAAATGCCCCTTCATTTTGTTCTAGCTTGCAGACCTGGGGGAGGTAGCAATCATGAGGGCCAGTCTGCCTGAAGCTGCTGCCAGCACAGGGTTTAATGAACCATTGGACATACCATTACAAATGCATCACTCTTTCCAAATATCCCCTTGTAACTGACATCTGCTATTGGCCATCTGCCTTTGGTGGAGAGAAAAATCTGGCTTCTGTCTGACATCCATGAACTTGGATTTAAAGACAATAACTAATGAGCAATAATTAATTTTGGAAATTTGTGTTTTACAGGTAGATGTGACTGACCAAGATGTAGCCTTGACACACACACACACACACACACACACACACACACACAGAAGGAAGACTCTGAAAGTGTGCAAGATTAGGGGCCTATACGGATTGTGGTTAGAATCCTTTAGTCTGGGAAATACAAAGCATGTTTTTAGGGTATAGCTTATGTTTCATTGCTTTTCAATTAGCCACTGTAATTTTTAGTTGGTATATTTGCCTGATTCAATTACCAAGTACTTTTAAATATTTTATTCAATTATTTTTCAGTAGTTAATCCTAGATAAAAATAATATCCACTTAGTTCATATTCCAATGATTCAAATAACCCAGAAGCAGAAGCAGCAGCTGTCCTTCAAGGATTGCTAGCCCCACAGTTGTTGAGGATAATGGCAACTGGATGCTCTTCCAAGATGCTAGAGGTTGGGTTTTGTTCACTTCAGTTATGCATATAGAATTTCTATTTCTATGAGAAGCAGGAGGAAGTAGGTTGTGTTCTATTTAAATGGGTGTCAGACAAAGGGGTATTAGAGAAAGAAATAGATTTAGAAGCAAGGGGGATAAACCCAGAATGCCTTGAGATAAATATGAGCAGACTGCTTGAAAGTGCCATGAATTTTTGGGCCTCTGTGGGGAGAGATTATGACTCACCCCTTTACTCCCTTGACCACCTGTGTCTTAGCCACACATGAGATCATTTTTATTCCACAGGAAGAAATGGAATGTTTTTGATGAATGCATCTTTTCTTCCTGTCGGGAGCCGCTGGGGTCCCCAACAATATCAGGACAGAAGTTATCTTCTTCCTCCGAGATCTCCCGGGAACGGATGAAAACTCACAAGTCCGGCGCAGTTCCAAAAAAGGCTTTTAATAGTACAAAACCTCTAGCACCGCAATCCAATTTATTGAAAGAACTCTATCTCTGGTCAGAACTTAGACTATACGAGAGCCCAAGTCTCCCACCAAAGAGGATCCTACCAGAAAGGAGTCCCACAAAAAGAGAGTCCTACCAGAGAGGAGAACTACCCAAAAGAAAGGGGAAAGGTGGTGCTACACCTTATTACAGGTATAAACAAAGGATTATGACAAGGACTAATCCCTTCAATATTATCTCTTATGTAAAACACTGGAGGGGGAGGGAGGGCTGGTATAAAATAATACATCTTAGTTTCATGGACTTCATGTAATCTAGATGGTACCCACAAGGTCCTTCTTATTTATTATCTGCACCAGGGTGATTTGAGTGTCTTGTTCTCTGTATACTGAAAGAGTCACACTTGCCTGCATGAGGGCAAACTAGGATGATCCTTCCTATAATCTTAAACGACAGTCTCAATGTAGCCAGGATGGCAGTCTTCTGGTAAATTCTAATTGTCCCATGCTGGGTGCAGTGGGTATAAAGAGGAACTGTGCCCAATCTAGATAACATAGAAGTCTTAGTAGATGTATAATAAGTCAGAAGTTATTCAGAGTCAGGGTGACTTCTGTAACTGCCACACCCTCTATCAGTGTTTACATGGAAGAGAGATCTCATTAGAATGAACCTAGGCTTAAGAACATGTAAGCTGTGAGTGGGTAAAACAACAAAGCTCCCAAGTTGGCTAAGCCTGCCATCCAACACTTCCAAAGCCTTTACTATCCATCGCTCTCTTCAGTGGTAGTAACCTGAATTGTATGCATCCAGCCCTTTGAGGCTTTGGGGGAAGTACTGTAATAAGGTGTCTTGTCTGATTGTTTAGCAGCATCAGAAGGCTGTTGATTCAGGACTCAAAGTTTGGTGGTCAGATTCCCAAATGTGTGCACTCTACCAACGCTGTATTCTGATTTTTTTTCCAAGGGGTGGGGAGTGTGTGAAGCAAGGTAGGCCTTATTGAAACTTATTTTGGAGCTGGAGTGATAGTACAGTGGGGAGGTTGTTAGCCTTGTGCACAGCTGTCCCGGGTTTGTTCCCTGGCATCCCATATGGTCTCCTAGTATCACTGAGTGTGACCCAAAAAGCAATAAACCATCCATCCATCCATCCATATATAGATATATATAGATATCTACATATCTATATCTATATATGGATATATATCTATATATCTATATATGGATATATATCTATATCTAGTATGGATATATCTATATATCTATATCTATCTATATATAGATATATATATATACATATCTATAGTAGATAGATAGATTGATAGATATAAACTTATATAGAAAATGTGAGGAGAGAGAGAGAAAATAGATATTTGAGAGAGGGAGAGAACACAGGCTTCTCCACTATAGAAATAGGCAAAGAAACATAATGACAAGTAAGCAAATTACATGTTTGTGGGAGAATATAGGCTTGAAGAGCAATCAAAGAACAAGCCTGCTTTTTTATTTCTAAACTCAGACGTGTGAGTTCTTATAATAGAGGTAGTGTGTTAGAAATAAAGCTTTGGCACCCAGAAGAACTAGTTTTTGATCTGACGTCTTTCACCTGAGTGCTTTGCCATCTGGAGCAATGCATTGACTTCTCTGTTTCTCCATTTCTTCATCTGTTTAATAAATAAAACCAGACCTATTTTGAAAGTCACTAGGCTGGTGTGGAGATCTCAAGGGTTCTGATATCTTCCTCTTTGCTCCTCTCTCACTCTCTAAGGTACAGATTCTTGAACAACAGATGTCTAGGGAATCTAATGATAGTTTGATCACTCCTGATACTCACAAGTGGGTGGTGAGAAAAGATTTAGTGCTTAAGCTATTGGGGTCCTATTAATAAGATCATTAGAAGAGAAAACCCCAAGTTACTGAGGTTGAGAATCCCGCGCAGGCCAGGACTGAAGGTCTCCGTGATGGGTTGACTCTCGTAGACTCAGGAGGATGCTGTTACCAAGGACCTCAGTCAGCATCCCGTTGACCCTATTCAGGTGTTCCTGCCTGGGGTTGGCCTGTATCACTGGTCCCACAGGAGTGCTGTGTGCTGGTGAGACATGACTATGGAGGAATTTGGAAAACACACAGAGGGGTAGAGGAGTTCAAATGATCCAGTTGTCTGTTTCTCTGATTAATGTGTCTTATATTCCTCCCTCTGGTTCCAAAAAGGGTTATAAAATGCAGACATTGTAATTGAATGTTGTTAGATGGGAGGAAATGGGGTGCTTGGTGGACACAAGGCAGATTCTAACATTGGGCATGATTTAGTGTGACACATGATGTTTCCACCATACACCAAATAGGCTGACCTTTATTTTCATCAAGAATCCTTAGAGCTTTTTTAGATTACGCTTAGCCACCATGCCTATATTTCCTTAACATCTAGTTTGAAAACTTGGCAAATGGAGATTGACCTAAGGGGATACAGTTAATCCCCCTACCATTCTGCAGAGGTAGGGCTCTGTGCTAGGGATTAAGTATTCTTCTGGCCATAGTAGAAACATCAATATTGGAGAGTCACCAAGCAAACTGACAGTTAGAGGCAGGGATGAATAACAATGACGTGTCCCACATTTTCCCCTGTCTTTTCTCATTATTTCATATTTCACATGTGTATGAGAGGCTAAACCACATTGTTGTCAATGTGGCCTTGGTATTCTCACTGAATGGTTGTGTCTAACATTTTCAGAGTGAAATTTGAAAGTACCAGTGCTGATCCAATGTAAGTGTGCTGCCATTTCTTGGTAATGCCAGACTAGAACAGAGCATTGTATGTACACAAAGGGATTTACATGATAATCCCTAAATGTCTGTAGAGCAAGCTACAATGTTCAAGAGAAGTGGGGGGGTGGTGGGGGGCGGGGAAGGGAAAGGGGGGGGGAAGAGGGGTGAGGGGAGGGAATCTGGGGGACATTGGTGGTGGGAAATGTGCACTGGTAGAGGAATGGGTGCTGGAACACTGTATGACTGAGACCCAATCATGAACATCTTTATAATTGTATATCTCACGGTGGTATAATAAAATTTAAAAAAATTAAAAAAAGTGTGCTGCCATTT
This sequence comes from Cryptotis parvus, assembly GCA_021461705.1. Taxonomy (NCBI): domain Eukaryota; kingdom Metazoa; phylum Chordata; class Mammalia; order Eulipotyphla; family Soricidae; genus Cryptotis; species Cryptotis parvus. The sequence goes on from JAJIBD010012385.1 coordinate 30,166, forward strand.
CTAAGTGAGTGCAGGATGATGTCATATGCATGAAAGCTGTGAAAGGCTTGGACAAAGCTTTGACACCCAAACATGCCTTGGTTCTCCTGTTAGTTGCTCACACTGATAAAAAAAAAAAAGAGGGGGACAGACAGAATATTTTCACACTGAGAATAATTATATGGGGGTTTAAAATCCCTTTTGAAGACTACTCAGTGTTAATTGAGCAAATCTAAAGTCATGATGGGTAGGGGGTGGGGGGTTGACGCAATCTCTGAAACAAAACTATGTTACCACAGATAACCTTTTTTTTTTCTTTTTGGGTCACACCCGCGATGCTCAGGGGCTACTCCTGGCTCTGCACTCAGGAATTACTCCTGGCGATGCTCGGGGAACATATGGGATGCCAGGGATCGAACCCAGGCCGGCACAGGCCGGCGGCGTGCAAGGCAAACGCCCTACCCTCTGGGCTATCGCTCCAGCCCCACCACAGATAACCTTTTGAGAGTTAAAAATTGTACATATCTCTCAGACTCTGTATATGGATGAATATCTGCCCATTGAAAGAAAAATGAACCAGAAAGATTGAAGTCATTTCTCTTTATTTGAAAAGATAATGTTTTATTTAAGCATCATGAATTTAAAATTGAAAACAAGTTTATCAGTTAAGAATATAACCATTTTAGTTTCTTTTTTTATTAGTTCTAATAGATTTTTCTTTTTTATTAGAGCATCGCAATTTACAAAGTTACTCATAATTGAGTTTTAGGCATACAATATTGCAGCACCGATCCCACCACCAGTGTCAACTTCCCTCTACCAGTGTTCCCAGGTTCCCTCCCATATCCTTCCACTCTGCCTGCGTCCCGCACCCCTGGTCTGCCCTCTTGACAGGCACCTCTTTGAGTTGTGCTCTTCATCACGAATCATCAGGGAGATGCAAATCAAAACAACAATGAGGTATAATTTCATGCCACAGAGACTGGCAAACATTCAAAAGAGCAAGAACAACCAGTGCTGGCTTGGATGTGGGGAGAAAGGGACTCTCATCCACTGTTGGTGGGAGTGCCAACTGATCCAGTCCTTTTGGAAAACAATATGGACATTCCTCCAAAAACTAGATATTGAGCTCCCATTTGACCCAGCAATACCACTCCTGGAAATATACACTGGAGACCCAAAAACACACAGAAGAAACACTATCTTCACTTTGATGTTCATCACAGCACTATTCACAATAGCCAGAATCTGGAAACAACATGAATTCCCAAGAACAGAAGACTGTGTAAAGAAACTGTGGTACATCTACACAATGGAATACTATGCAGCTTTCAGGAAAGATGAAGTCACAAAATTTACATGCAAATGAATGGACATGGATATTATCATGCTGAGTGAAATTAGTCAGAAGGTAAAGGACAGATATAGAATGACTGCATTCATTAGTGGGATATAAATATATAGTGCTCTACTAATTGTGGGAAATGTTAAAGTCATACCAGAACTGAACATTGAATGTACACAAAGGGGTTACATGAAAATCCCTAAATGTCTATAGGGCAAACCACAATGTGTAAGAAAAGAGAGAGAGAGTGAGAGAGAGAGAAAGAGAGAGAAGAGAAGAGATAAAAAGAGGAACAGGAACAGTGCCTGCTATAGAGGCAGGCTGGAGAAGGGGCAGGGAATTTTGCGACATTGTTGGTAGGAATAGGGCACTTGAGGATGGATGGGTGCTGGAAAAATGTATGATTGAAACCCAATCATGAACATCTTTTTAATTGTATATTGCACTGTAGTATAATAAAAAGATTTAAGAAATTATCAAAATGGTAATACTCCCTAGAGCTTTATACATATTCAATGCAGTCCCTATAATGACATACTTCAAAGAAATTGACCAAACACTCCTGAAATTTGTATGGAATAATAAACCCCCTCGAACAGCTAAAGCAATCCTTGGGAAAAAGAAGATGGAAGATACCATTCTCCCCAACAACAGACTCTACTACAAAGCAGTCGTAATTAAAATGCCATTGCATTGGTATAAAAACAGACCTGTAGACCTATGGAATAGAACCGAATATCCTGAAACACACTTTTAAGTATATAATCACTTAATCTTCGATAAAGGAACAAAAAATATTAAGTGGAGCAAAGAACACCTCTTCAACAAATGGTGCTGGGAAAACTAGGCAGCTATGTATAAAAAAATGAACTTAGACCTCCTTCTAACGACATGATCAAAATGGATTAAAGATCTCAGCATTAGACATGAATCTATAAGGCACATTGAAGAAAACATAGGAAAAATGCTCTACAACATCAAAGCTAAAGGCATCTTCAAAAATGAAACACCACTGTCAAAGGAAATGGAAGCAAAGATAAACAAACGGGATTATATAAAACTAAAAAGCTTCAGCACCTCAAAAGAAACGGTGTCAAGATACAGAGACAGCCCACAGACTGAGAAAAAATTTTATTTCTTGAAACTTTCATAAATAATATTTTATACATCAATATGCTGTTCCAGAGTCAGGGATGCTGTCTCATTTGCCAAGGCATCGAAAACCAGATGGGCTGGACATGTAATGCGATTTGGAGACGACCGCTGGACTAGAGCCGTTACTGACTAGATCCCACAGGATGTCAAAAGATCATGTGGCCTCCCACCTACAAGATGGTCAGACTTCTTCGTCAAGACCATGAACGAACGGTTTGAGACTCTTCTTATTCCTGAAGCAAGCAGATGCCATTGGGCTACAGTGGCACGTGATAGGGTCAAATGGAAATGTTACTGGCGCCTACTCGAGGAAATCGATGAACAATGGGATGTCTAGTGATCTAGTGATCTACTGCTGTCGTGTTTAATAAAGAAGTAAGAAAGACTGTTTCATGCAGTGGAAGGGTTTGTGGCAAATGAATATGCCTGGTAACCAGAAGTCTATAAGTTCCATTTTGCTTTGTAATTAGGGGCCTATGCCTCAGTTAGCCTCAAGGAAGTGCTCGGTGGGTTTTTTGCCTTCATTTTTCACTTATTTCCAGGAAAGCAGCTTCCAGTGAAAACTCACTGGCAGTTTTGTTCTTCAGTGTGATAGGCAAAGTGAAGTGTGCTCACCTCCTGGTTGGTAGCTGCCCTAGTCTGTTTCCAGAGAAGCAGGGAATTTGCTCATCTCCTCCCTAGGTTTGGAATTCTGAGGAATTTCTCTCCAGAATTCCTTCTCGACAAAGCTTCATTATGTTTTTCTTCTTACTTATCCTTCATATTAAATTTAATGGCTTAGACTAAATGATTTTAACTTTAGAAAAAAATATATGTTGCCTATCTCATTGTGGCATTTTGAAGATTACATAAATAACATAAGTTGCATAAATAACATGAAATTATTATAAAAGCATACTAAAGGGTGTTAATCTTCATATGTAAATAGTTTAGTAATTTCTATTACTATTTGGCGTTTCTCTAAATCCTAGACTCGAAACTGGTCTTTAATATCGTAGTGAAATATCCTGAAAAAAATTTTTTTGTATTGCTAAAACCAATGACCAGTATAGGCTTTCTGAAAATGTAGTTCTAAGAGAATGCAGGGGATAAAAACCCTCAGGAACTTGCAGGAAGCTTATTTTACTTTTTAAATCCTTTCAGCTGGCCAACTTCAAATATTTCTCATAGGCCATCTCACAGAGCTGGTTTTTTACACCTCTATATTTTGGGATACTTCTGTCTAGCTGGGGGAGAAAAACTGTGGCAACTTACTCAGATCAGAGGGAAAAGGACTGAATCAGAATCATTGTGTGCTACTGTGATCTAATCTCTGCAAATAGATTGTGTGTGTGTGTGTGTGTGTGAGTTTATTTGCACTTTTCCCACTCTGAGTCCATAGTTTTGGTGCTGGCATGCTTTCATTCATTCTCACTACACTCTAAATTTTTTCTTATTTGTTATTGATTATGTGTTTATAGGTACATTTATCCTCATCTACTATTCTTCTGGGAAGCCAAATACCTGTGCTGGTATCTGTGTTTTTCTTGTTTCCCAGCATCTAACCTTCTACCTGGGCAGAGTGGGCACTCAGGTTGTTGTGAAATACAATAAATTCATCAATTCGCATATATATTCACCCATACCCTTGACACTATGCTCAGTGAGAAAATGAGGAATAGAATGGTAAATAAGATATTATGGCTAACTTTGTTTGCAAAAAGATTATTTTCAAAGATATTCCAAGAATGCTGTACTAGTTTACCACATACTTAGTCACCTAAAACAGCTCACATTTCCTTCCTTCCTTCCTTCCTTCCTTCCTTCCTTCCTTCTTCCTTTCCTTCCTTTCTTTCTTCTTTCTTCCTTCCTTCCTTCCTTCCTTCCTTCTTCCTTCTTCCCTTCCTTTCCTTCCTTCCTTTCCTTCCTTCCTTCCTTCCTTCCTTCCTTCCTTCCTTTCCTTCCTTCCTTCCTTCCTTCCTTCCTTCCTTCCTTCCTTCCTTCCTTCCTTCCTTCCTTCCCTCCTTCCTTCCTTCCTTCCTTCCTTCCTTCCTTCCTTCCTTCCTTCCTTCCTTCCTTCCTTCCTTCCTTCCTTCCTTCCTTCCTTCCTTCCTTCCTTCCTTCCTTCCTTCCTCCTCTTTCCCTCCCTTCCTCCCTGATTACCTTCCTTCATCCCTCCCCCTTTATTTTTCTTTCTAACTTTCTTGGTTTTGTTGCTACAGCTGTGGGTGCTCAAGACTTAATCCTGGCTCTGAGCTTAGAAATCGCTCCTGGTGGGGACCATATGGGATGACAGGGATCGAACCCAGGTAGGCCATGTGCAAGGCAAATGCTCTACCCACTCTGGACTCTGGTCCCTTTCAATTTACTTTCTTATGGTTTCAGACATTACAAGTCTGAATTGAGTTTTGTCAGTTTGAAATCAAAGAAAGGGTCTTCTGCTCTGCATTCCTTCCGGGTGCTGCCAGTGAGAATCTGTTTCTCAGCGCAGTGTCTAGGTTGCCTTGGCTTGCAGTCCCTTCCTTCATCTTCAGAGTTCATCAATTCAGTCGCTGTTGCTTTGCTTACTCGCTCCCACTGCTTCCTTGTGGTTACAATGAACCTGCCTGATCAATGCAAAGTATTTGTCTCAGATCAAGATCCTTAAGTTAGTTGCGCTCTACAAAAATCCTTTTATCAACGAGGGCAGCATTTTCAACAGTTCCAAGGATTAGGATGTGGATCCTTTTAGGGGCTGGGGAGGTGGGAATTGAGTTTACCCTGTCTATCAAACACAGACTTATTTTTTGGACAGAAGCCGGATTTCTCTGGGTTGAGAGAATGTGAATTTTTTTCGCCTAGGATCATTCCCTTGGCTAAGGTGATATAGTGCTTGCACCTTACCTAGAAAGTTAATACATAATGATTTGTGAGGGCAGAGGTGGAGATAAAGATAAATGCCAAGGAAGGCATTTTAATGAATTAATTTCTGAATAAAAAGGAGGATCATGGTATTTTATAGCAGGGTCATTAGTAGACTACCTGGTGCTTAGGGCCAAGCAGGTACTGCCCCCTGCTGGAGTTAAGCACAGGTTGAAGTATAGAGTCTTAGGAACATTGCTAATAGCCTTTATTCTGTCTATGCTTCTCATACCCTCTACACACACATCTTGGAGATTTTATTCATCACTTCTTTGAAAATATGAAAAAGAGAGTACTTGCCCTGGAGTGAGCAAGAGGGAGGAGAGCATGAGCCACCTACAGGTGTATCTGTGGTTTAGAGAGTGAAGAGGACCTATAATTGGACTGGAACCTAGGGTTTAAAATCCAAATCCAACAAACGGGATCCAACAGTTATAGACTTCCCCATGGAAGAGAAAGTTATCCAGCTCAGCCAATGGTGTGGCAATGCGCCTTCTGCCTTACAGCTCCCATTTGGACCCACTGAATGGAAATATCTGAGCGATGAATGGAGAGTAGTTCTACAGGTAAAGCCACATTCACTCAAATCTTTACAGAATGCTTTCTGGTGCCAGGCCCTTATGGACATCTGTCAACAATTAAGTATGACTCCTAATCATCCAGGTCACTCTAAGGAGAGGGACAGACAAATCAGTGGATCTTTAAAAATCAGTGTTAGCTATGAAAGGGGCTTGACAATAAAAACAGTTTGTACTGTTAGATATGATTGATGGACTGGACAGAGGAAATGCTTCTAATGAGAAAGTCAGTGAGCACCCCTAAACTGAACTCCTTCACACTAAGACCTAAAGCTTGAAACAAAAGCCATGGAAAAACCAATGTGAAATCACTGAGGCAAGGTGGAACTTAGTGGCCTTGAGAAACTGAAGGAATGTGGGGGGAAAAGTAGCCAAAACAAACAAACAAAAAAAAGATGGAGAAGAGGAAAGGAAGGTTCTCAAAGAACTTAAGGGCTATATAAGGATATTGGGAGGGTATTCCAAGGCAGTGGGAAGCAGGGAAATACTATTTTAGTAGTGGAATTGATTTTAGTCAAGAAGTTTATTTTCAGACTGAAGTGATAGTACATTTGGTAGGGTGCTTGCCTTGCATGCAGTTTACCAGAGTTCGATCCCTGCACCACAAATGTCCCCTAAACCCCACCAGGAGTGATTCCTGATCAAAGTGCTCGGAATAAGCCCTGACCACACACAGATGTGGCTCTCAAACAAAAACAAGTTGATTTTCTATTGCTTGATTAAACAACACCAACAACAAATTAGTCAGCATTTTAATTAGTGTCTTATGTATATTGTTGGCAAGAACCTAATAATTTGGGACCAGATTAACAATTTGGGACAGGATGAATAACTTAGCTTTGCCCAGGCTACTCCCAGAGCAGCAGCCCAGACCCACGGCCATCTGTGGGTGCAAAGGATTTGCTTGGTTTCACAATAGGTGCTGACTTTAAGAATTTCCCTGGTTCTCTTGAACTCTGGATCTTCCACCTCCCCCCCCAAATGAAAAAAAAATTAGTGCTTGGACTAACTATAAATTATTTCATTAAAGGAAAAGCACACATTTGAGGATGCAAAAGCACATCCTCAAACTGACTCAGTATATTAAGTTTGAGTGTGAATATAGAAATGTCACACATAGAAACTATCTTTCTGTCTTTCTCCCTATTAAGATCCTGTACCTCCTCACCTCCTCCAGCCACAATAGGCATCATTTTCATTGTTGAAAAAGAGGCAGTGGTGCACTTCAGAAGACGCAGCAGGCACAACCCCAAAGAATATAGGTAGCATAAAGCATAAAGGAAGAAGGCATTGGTCTAGCCTCGCTTATTAGAATATAGAAATGTTGGGAAGAGAGAGAAAGAGAGAGAGAGAGAAGAGGTAAAGAGCCTGCCATAGAGGCTGGGGGAGGGGAGAGAATTGGGGACTTTGGTGGTGGGAAATGGGCACTGGTGGAGGGATGGGTGCTGGAACACTATGACCGGAACCCAAACATGAACATATTTGCAATTGTATACCTCGTGGTGAGAGGTATACAATTATGTATAGACATACATGGGGCAGACATGAGACAGACATGGGGCAGAGCTGCTACTTGCTCTCCCTGTGCCCAGCCGCTCACAAGGAGCCCAGGAGGGATGTTGGGTTCTAGCCCTGGCCCGCCAGCCCAGCAGAGCCTTGCAACAAGCCAGACAACCCCCACTCCATGAGGGCCTCCATTTTCCACATCCAGACTTCCCCCTCGTCAGAACTCCACCCAGCAGACCAGCCTATCACAGTCTGGCTCACGCGCCGCTTGCGGCCGCGCGTTCATCATTAAATGCTGGACTTAGAGATGACTGCAAGAGTATGCTACCTGCACGGCAGAGCCTAACAAGCTACCCGTGTTGTATTTGTTATGCCAAATACCAGTAACAATTATAGTCCTCATTCCGGAATGGATTGTGGCTCTTTATGTTCCTGGAGCAAGCAGATGCCCTTGGGCTCTACTAGCATGAGACAGGACATATGGAGATGTTACTGGGGCCGGCTCAAGCAAATCGATGAACAACGGGAAGACAGTGATACAGTGATACCTCGTGGTGGTATAATAAAATATTTTAAAAAAGAATATAGTGATGTTATTCCGCCAATAGGAAATAGCACTACAAGTTAGAAGACAAAACAGGACATGGGTAGGGGTATCTTGTTCTTCCCTCTATCCTATACAAAAAGGTGGAGGGATCAGAAGATGAAAGCAAGGGCTTTAGTCCCAACTACATCAACTGGAAGCACCTTAGGTGTGTTTAGATATGCATGCACTGGGTAGATAATAGAGGGCTTAGCCAAGGTCATATACCCAGTAAGTAGCAAAGGTGTATTCCACAACCTGGTCTTCCAGATTTCAAAGTCTGAGTTTTAACTGTTTTCCCCTTCTCCTTCACTATTTTAACACTATTTTAAAAAGATGACAAAATGTATGTATACATGATAATAACATCTGAGCTACTTCTTGGATGCAATTCAATGGGATTAGTGCTATTATCATTGTGTGCAACCACCATCAATTTACAAAAAATTTCCAGGGCATCATTTCTCCTTTTGTGTCAGGCTTAATTTACTTAGTATAAGGACTTCAGGGTTTATCCACATTATAATATGTGTTAGCACTTCAATTTCTCTTGGAGCATGAATAATGTTCTGCATTTTAAATATTGCATGCATATGCCACATTCGTTTATTCCTTGATCTCTTGATGGGCAATTGGGATATTTCCATGTTTTGGCTATTGTGAATAATGAACTCTGCAATAAACTCTGCAATGGTGTACTAGTATCCACTTGAGTCCCTGTTTTTGATGTTTTGAATATACACCTGGAGGTACATCATTGAGTCCTATGCTAATTCAATGTTGTTTCTGGAAGGAATTGGCAAATTGGTTTCCATAGCAGCTATGACTTTTTACATTCCACCGTCAGTGTGCAAAGGTTCTCATTTTTCTGTATCCCGGTCAACAGATTTTTATATTTTCTTTTCTTTCATTGTTTTTTCTATTTCCTTTTCACATGATCATCATCCATTTGGAATGGAATTTATCATGGTATCTCATTATAGTGAATCATGATGGGCACTTCACTGACATGTATGAAACTGAATATTTTCTCATGAACATATTAGACATTTGTATATCTTCTTTGGTGATATGCATTGTTGTGTAATTTGTCCATTATTATAATTGTCCATTATAGCTTAGATTCCTAGAACTAGGAATCTAATGAGCATTTTATCTTTATGTTAAGTTGGAGGAATACTTTTTATAATCTGTCTATTAAAAACTATTCAGGTAGAAGATGTGTGAATATTTTCTTCCAGTTTGTAGGTTGATTTTCTTAATAATACCCTTTGATTCATGAAAGTTTCTTGTTTTGATTATCCATTATTCTAAAATCCAGCTTATCTTTCTTCTTCGATGCCATTGTTATTGTTGTTGCTCATGCTTTGCATGCATAGTTAAGAATCTGTGACCAAATCAAAGACCTAGGTTTTATTCTGCTTTCCTCGCCTTTGAATCATTATGTTCTCATCTAGATTTTACCAGTTACTGCTTCATTGAGTCAATATTAGAAGGTAAGAGAGATCAGTTAAACAATCCTTGGTATTTTTCCTGGAGGGTCCACAGAGTATGGGAAAACCAAACCCTATTACCATGATCTGTGCCAGATAAACAGCTTGGGACACTTTGCTTAACCCCCACAAAGTAGGAAAATAAAACTAATTTTTTCATAAAATATTTACAAAATTTCCCCTACAATATTAGAACGTTCTTGGGACCTGAGGCTAAGAATAGAGGGGAAAATTTCTTTAAGGGGCATTGCTGGGAAAATATTTCAATTCTGTGTCAGACTCCCACATGGTAGTGGAGAAAAATAGAAAACCACGAGATTCAAGTAGTTAAAAGCCACCCCAGGGACTAGATTGAGTTCCTGTTAGAATCCCAAAGCATGTTGGGGATCCCTAATGGGGGCTTGAATGAGGCCAGATTCACTTTCTTTCTCAGCTGTCTGACCCAGTTCAGCTTCCATTATCATCTTTGTGCAAAAGGTTTTAGAAATAGAGAGTGGAGAAAGAAAGAGAAAATCAAAGCTATTTTATTTCTTAGTCTATGTCCATTGGGCAACTTCTGACAGGGTTTCCTTATCTATTTTGTCAGATGATTTTTCTTTCTCATTTATTTAAGTGTTTTTTAAAAAAGTAAATAAATAAAGAAAAGCAGAAAGAGCCCTTCCCAGAAAGGAATTCTTGTTTTCTCATGGAAAGAACCCTCCATTGTATTTGGGGACTGAATGAAGTTCTGCCAATGACTTCACCCTTGTAAAACATTGAAATTCTCCCAAACATACTAATTAAAATACTTTAAAAAAAACTCTGTTGGGTTTAGCTTTGAAGATAATATAAAAAATAGCATGCTGCAAAATTGAGAAACCAAGTTCAATGACATGATATTTCCTCTTGGCAATTGACCTGGCACTTGAGTAGTTCTGTCTAGAAAGTGAGCTCCTAATGTTTTGATGACTCAAATGCCTAGACTACATGGTACAGTCTTGCAGCCCAAAGCTTTCTCCTGGAATTCTGCAGTGCACAAGCCATGTAGCTGCAAGGGTGAGACTGATGAAGCCATAAAAATAGAAATGATTTGGTGGTTGAACAGATAACACACAGATGAGGTGATTGCCTTGTATGTGTTTGGCTTGGGTTCAGTCCCAGGCACCCTATATGGTTCCCCAGTCTTCTCCAGGAGTGATAACTGAGCACAGAGCCAGGAGAAAACCTTGAGCTCTTTCAGGCTCAGCAAACAAGCAAAAAAAAAATTAGAAATGAAGATAAGTACCCAAGAGAAACATACTTGCTTATAAATTAAATGTGTCTATGCATAGTCTACTTAGGATTGTATTTTGGTACAGCATGATTTCTTTTTTCTTTTATTAAATAAAAATCTGGGGCTGGGAGATAGTACAAGGGTTCAGGCATATGCAAAGCATATACCCAACTGTTGTGTGATCTCTGATACCACACGGCTTCTGAGCATTGTCAGTATAACCTTAGAGGTGCCTGAGTAATACTGGTTATGGCCCTAGAGGTGTTTTCTGGCACTGCAGGACTTGAGCTGTGCAACATTCTCAGGCTCTAGCATTGAACCATCAAGCCCATTTGGCAGAGAATCATACTGGGAGTAGTCCCAGGTGCCTTGAGCACCATTTGGTGGAGGCATTGCCCAATTAAATATTAATTCTAGCAAGTTTTATTTGTTCTGCAGTGGGTGGTTTTGGACACCCTTCAAGGCCACCCCACTTTAGATACATTGTCTAGGAGAAATTTATATTCTCTTCTCCAGCATCACAGGTAGGACAATGCATTTTTAAGGTGGCTTTGTTTCTTAACTATAGTGTATATACATACTTGTCTTACTACTTCCTTCCAGGACCTGCATCTCACCTGTCTACTTCCCTTTCAGAGTACACAGTCATTAATGAAGGATGCCCTGGAGCTGAGTGGAACATCATGTGCCGGGAGTGTTGTGAATATGACCAGATTGAATGCATCTGCCCAGGAAAGAAGGAGGTGGTGGGTTATACCATCCCGTGCTGCAGGAACGAGGAGAATGAGTGTGATTCCTGCCTCATTCACCCAGGTGAGTGTGAACATGGACCTCTCGGGCTGACCTGATGTTTTCTGAGGTTGAAAATAGGAATAGGCTGAACATTTGGATTCTGGAAGTCTCTCCTCAAATAACCGTAATGGTATTACTATTAAAAACGCTATCACTCAGCCTTATCTATTGATGGATGAAGGAACAGGAGAACTCGGTACTCTTATCACCCAGTAGGTCTTTTGACACAGGAGTGGGTCCTATGTACATGCCAGGTGCTGAGAATATAGTGATTTTTTCTCTTTTTTTGGGTCACACCCGGCAACTCTCAGGGGTTTCTCTTTTTTTTGGGTCACATCTGGCGATGCTCAGGGGTTACTCCTGGCTCTGCACTCAGGAATTACTCCTGGCGGTGCTTGGGGGACCATATGGGATGCCAGGGATCGAACCCAAGCCGGCATGGGCTGGCCGCATACAAGGCAAACGCCCTACCCGCTGGGCTATCACTCCAGCCCCAGAATATAGTGATTTTACAGGTGCACTCACATTTGCTGGATTCCAGGAGCTGTCAACCAGTGAAAATGGTAAGGAATCAAAACAACACATGATATGAGGCAATAGAACACAGGATAGAGGTATAAGACAGAAGCAAACACAAGATATATAGGAGCATGAATGGGTGGGAGTTGACACAGAGGAGGTCAGCATTAAATTATTAGGAAAGGGTGGAGGGAATCTGGTAGAAAAGTTCTGGTATAGGGGAGAGTATATGCTAAGTTTGTGGCAAGAAAAAAATAACTGAATTTATAACAGAATTTAGAGAATCGTAAATAGTTTAGTCTAGAAATCTGGTAGAGGATTGTGTGTGTGTGTGTGTGTGTATGTAAGGATTCTGTAAGCTTTGCTCTGAAGGGTAAGTTATATCCGGAAGGTACTGTAGCAACACTGGTAATGAATAGTAATGAAGTAGAAACAAGTTTTCTGTTTAGCTTCAGTGTGAAGAAAAGATTCAAGGCTAGGTACAGCTAGGACTCCTGAATAATGAAGACGTCATTGAACTTGAAATCTCCTGCTGGATAAAGAGCTCTGTGCTGTTCTATTGTAACATAGAAGACTTTGGTGGAGGTATCTGAGAACTATCAGAGGCTGGGGTTGATGGGACTTGAGATTAGTTGGATGGAAAGAGAAGGAGCGGGAAGAGAACTCAAGGATGATGATCTTGAGTCAACTCCCACCCATTCATTGAGAATTTGTGAGGTTAAATGGTCCCAGTTATGTAGGAGCAGCTTAGGGTAATATATGTGAGACCTTCCTAGGTATTGTGCCTAGTTATTTCTCTTTTCTATCAACCTGCCTTCCTTCAAACCTTCCACTCCCATGGAAGGAAAGTGATTGTACCTTTTTTTGTTCAAGTGTACACAGGATGGAGATTTGGGTGAACCTGGGACCTTAGCATGAACTTGATTTCCAATGTGGGGCCAGAGAGATAGCACAGCTGGTAAGGTGTTTGCCTTGCATGCAGCTGACCGGCTTTGGTCTTGGTACCACATGTGGTCCCCTGAGCATTCCAGCTGTGATTCCTGAGTGCAGGACCCAGAGTACAACTGGGTGTGGCCCCAAAACAAAGACTTAACAGACAAAATATGGTTTCTAGTGTGTTCATCAACTCCCAGAGGATAATACACATTACCAAGAACTTCGTTTTGTGGAAAGTGAGAGGAAAGAGAACAGGCTCAGCTATAACTATGGTACATCAAAGCTTCCTTCTTAGAAGAGAATAATGCTGAGTTTTAAAATAGGGATGACCTCATATTGCACATTTGATCCAGAAAAGAAACCCAGTGCCCCTATTCATTGATGTGTGCTTGGTTTATGGGGAAAAAAAATGGCTAATGCCTCTGCTATCTCCAGATATTCTGAGAGCTAAGCAAAGGCCTCTGGGGCCCTTGGCAGTGATATGAATGTTTTTGGATGATTTACTTACTTTCAGAAGTCTAGTGGGGGCTGCAGAAATAGCTGAACAGTGTGAATATGCTCTTTGCATACCTGAGGCCCAGATTTATCCCCCAAGCATTGCATATTCTCTCAACTGTGACCCTCTACCCTCTCCAACACTGAACAGAGAATAGCTCCCTGAGCACCGCCAGATGTGGCTCAAATGCCAAACCCCTCCAGACTGCTGGTTGGTGTTGGGGCGAGGATGGGACTTTGGCATGGAAGCAAGTGCTCTGTGGAGCTCTGTGGAGCTCTATTGCATCATGCAGGAGGCAGCCCACAGCGCCCCCTAGAGCCAGGTTTGGATCAAAGTAGTGAAGATCTGCCCCCTTATTAACCGTTTGGCTACCTTAAAGCAAAGACTGAATAAGGCTTTAATTTTCTTACTTTTTTTAAATTTTTTAAATTTTTATTGAAACACCGTGATTTACAAAGTAAAAAGGTTTTCATAGTACAGTTGTTAGATTCATACTTCAACACCACTCCCACCACCAGTGTGTTCTCACCACCAAAGACCCTCATTTCCCACCCACCCCTGATCCCCATTCCCACTCCCTCAGCTGGTACTAATTATATTGAGCCATTAAAGCACATACATAAACTGTTACTGATAAATCCATTCCCCCACCCCCTCTGGTTGGTTATGGGTGAATCTGGCTGAACACTGTTCTTGAATTTACTTTCTGAGTTTCTAGAACATGGTTGGTTTCTACCAGTTTGAAAGAGGCCTCCCAGATGGGACAGAGGTAGGGAAAAGGGACCCCAGCTCCATCTCCATGGAAGCCTGGTGTCTTTAGCCACCACCGTTGACTTTAGCAGACATTGAAAATGACTGTGATTATGGAGCCGCGTTTCCTCTGGTGTCTTCTGAGGCCCTTTTGGGATGGCAGACCGGGAACAGAACCCATCTTCCCTCCTGGATGCCTCATGGTCAGCGGAGCAGGGGGAGAGCCGGATGGCAGACTGTCCATGTGTCTGTCAAGGCTTTATTTTCTAAACAAAATTTCAAACCAGTAAGCTGATGTCTTAGCCTACCAATACTGGTAATCAAAGAGGCCTCTCTCTGTGTGTCATTGTATACACAAGCATTCCAACATGTTTGTGCAGTTCTTATATAAGGTCCTCCTGTCCTTCATCATTTCAATGTCTCCATCATTTGGCTTTTGAATACTCGAAGTCACTTGATGTATTTCTGTGCTCTCTGATACTGCCATACTAGTTTTTGAAGACTTTCTTGATTTCTCAGGTAACAGGATAATTTGGGTACTTCTTGTTCATTTTTTGCTTTAGGTCTAAGGGCCAGTCATTTCACTAAGAAACTCTAGACTAAGGGCACGATTCAGCTGCCAGAGGCATTCCTTGAGAAGGAACAAGTTTATGCTTATGTTTAGGTTCAAATGTAATGTCCTACAATTCAAATGTAATGTTTACATTTTTGATTTTGTGTCTGTCTTCTGTCATAGTGAAGTTCCTGTTTCCTAATAATATCAAGCCAATCACTTGTTTTATCATCCATGAAGACCACATAATTGTGCAAAATAGTATTATCAGTTACCACTAATAAGTCCATTGAATGAAGTTATGAAAGCTTTGTGATTAACTTTAGAGTTCATCCCACTAGATATACAATCAAAATAGTATTTTGAAGTCAATTTGTGTTGTCCATTTCTCTATAGAGAAAATAGCATATATTTGAAATGCAGAGAGGTTATTTTCACCTGCTTTCTGTGTTTGATAATACAAGCATATATGTATATATTGTGCATCTTTCCCATGTTAACATTAGTACATCAGATAAAAATCTTGCTAACTCCTGCCTTTTTCTCTTAAGCACGTCGAGTTCACTCACACAGTAGGAGGTAACATTGTTCTAATTTATTTTTATACTTGCATTCTAGCTGTGTTGACTAGCATGTTTTGAGAATTTGAGTAGTTTCTGCCTTGGGCTGTTATAAATAATACAAATAATGCTATAGTAAATAGCCTTAGGCAGTTGATGCTTTTGCTGGTCAAAGGGAAATGCATGCATCAGTTTGCTAGCCTCTACCAAATTCTCTCAGCATTTGGTCATCCAGCAGCCAGATCTGCTGAAGGCCTTGTGGCAGATGGTGTCATTATGAATTCTGTCCATCTCATCCATGAGAAAGGGGGTCTCAGCATGGGTTTCAAATGTCTTTTGTATCACCATGAAAGAGAGAAATCTTTTCTCTGCCAGTGCAGTGAGTGTAGCCGAGGCTGGGGGCACAGTAGCTGGGGACACAGTGGCTGGGATGCCAGTGTTGACTGCCAGCATCTGGTAGCACCAGGACCTCACTGGACTAACTATGTATGGGGTGGGGAGGCTCCCAAGAAATACTCTGAGGGGTCTGGGTATTACTGTCAGTAATATTTAACCAACTAGGCCAGATGGTTCAGTGTCAGCACCAGTGCCAGGGATGCTATGCTTAATCCCTATTATGTCCGGGAACATCAACTCTCGGGCCACAACTGATGGTGCTGGGTGCCAGTGTGTGCAAGGCAGAAGCCCCTGGTCACTGAGTTCTCTCCTCTAATTAATATTTTTTCTGTGGTTCCGGGCTTATAGCTAAATATTTTGGCCATTCTGTGAAGTACTTGGAGTCTCTTTAACATAACTTCACTCATCTTAATCACAAGGTTGGTGTGTGTGGCTTGCAAAGAGGTAGGGTATAAGTCTCTCTCCTGTGGAAATCACCCTGATATATCCCGCATGACTGTCTGCAGACAACAATAAACTGGATTTCAACCCAAATCACAGAGGCATGCTGTCAGCTGAAGGAAATGCTGATTAGCTCAAGAGATTCAGAAACCTGGATTAGTAATTTAGTCATCCGTTCAATCTATCCATTGATTCACTCCAGTGATATTTACCATAGATTATGCAGCAGATACTGTAACAGGTGCTGAGGACATATTGCTAAGCCACATGCAGTCCCTAGTCTATAGTCTATTAGGGGAAACCAGCTATGATATATGCTATGGTAGGGACAAGACAAGTCAAGGTATGGAAATGCAGAATCATAATATTATGGGGTGCTGACTGTGTGCTAGACCCCTTATATGTGTTCATTTGACTGTGACATCTCGTGAGGTAGGTACCATTTTTAAATCCACATTCCAGATAAGGCTATTGAGCACAGGGAGCTTAAACAATCTGTTGAAGGACACACAGAAAAGACAATGATGGTTCTGGAATTTAGCTCTCCATCTGAATATATAAAGTTAAATGTTCTCTGCATGTACTCATTATCCCTCAGCCCACAAAAAGACCTAGTTTAAAATAACTCTTCCTGGGTACTGCTAGATGCGCCAACTGAAGTAGCTTGAGGGTGGGATTAGCCTGAAAGTTCCCAGGGTGAGCCATGAAGCCTTCATAGTGGGTTCCAGTGCTTTTCAATGCTATTGGAAACCAGGTGACATATGTATACAGCATAGAAATAATTATCTGAGGAAACAGTTCAAAGGACTGACATATGTGAGGACCATGTTTGATTCCCAGTACTACATAGTGCTATAAGCACCACCAGGAATAACTCCTGAGCACCGGGCATAGCACCTGAACAGTCATGTGAAGTCTCAAAACATAAGAAATGTGGTGGAATGGAACGATATGGAATGGGAATACATTACGAAATGGGAATACAAAATGTGGTAGAATGGGAATACGTTATGAAAACAAAATGCATAATGTATATTATAAGCTTAATTAAGAAAAAAGTGTATCGTCCAAAACAGCAAGAACAACCGGTGCTGGCATGGATGTGGGGAAAAGGACTCTCATCCACTGTTGGTGGGAGTGCCGGCTGGTCCAGCCCTTTTGGAAAACAATATGGGCAATCTTCCGAAAACTAGATATTGAGCTCCCATTTGATCCTGCAATAGCACTCCTGGGAATATAACCAAGAGACCGAAAAACACATAGCAGAAACACTATCTGTACTTCTTTATTCATCTCTGCGCTATTCACTATAGCTAGAATCTGGAAACAACCTAAATGCCCGAGAACAGAGGACTGGCTAAAGAAACTGTGGTTCATCTACACTATGGAATACTATGCAGCTGTCAGAAAAGACGAAATTATGAAATTTACCTGCAAATGAATGGACATGGAGACTATCATGCTGATTGAAATTAGTCAGAAAGAAAAGGACAGATATAGAATGACTGCATTCATTAATAGGATATAAATAGATACCAGTGTTTTACTAAATGTGTGAAATGGTAATGGCAGATTAAAACTCACCATTGAATATACACAAAGAGACTTAAGTGATGAACTCTAAATATCTGCAGGGCTAGCCACAATGTATAAAACAAGAGGGAGAGAGATGTAGAGACAGAGAGAGACAGAGAGAGAAAGAGAGGAAACTGGGGTACCTGCTATTGAGGCAGCCTGGGGTGGGTGGGAGGGGGTGGGGTACATTGGTGGTGGGAATGGGGCACTGGTGGAGGGATAGGTGCTGGTATACTATATTACCAAGAACCAATTATGAATGCCTTTGTAATTGGATGTCTCACAGTGGTATAATAAAAAATTTTAAAAAAAGAACAGAGTGAGGGTAAAGGTTAGATAGAGTTTGGAGTGCTTAAGAGTAGCCATAGCCACACAAGAGGTAATGGGAGTTTTAGTGGGCTTACATTGCTTAACTGACAATATAAAATTTATCTTTGGTTAAAAAATCCATCTTTGCAAGGGTCTTCAGTGATGGTGGGAATGGTGTTGAACGATGAGTGCTTGTGGCAACTGTACTGAGAAGGAATTTGTACTTTGTAAATTGTGGTGTTTTAATAAAGTTTAAAAACTTTTTTAAAAAAGTGTATCATACCCTGCTCATGATTGAGAGAATCAACATTGTCAAAATGGTAATACTACCTAGAGCTTTACACAGATTCAATGCGGTCCCTATAAGGGTACCCATGACATTCTTCAAAGAAATTGACCAAACACTCCTGAAATTTGTATGGAATAATAAACCCCCACGAATAGCTAAGGTGATTAGGCAAAACTGCCGTTGGTCATGTACTGGGTGGCCCAGTGGGTGCTGGTCTGCTTCTTGCTCTCTGGCATTAGATGAATAAAAAATGTCTGTTCAGCCTCTTCCTGCCTCTGTGCATGTTGGCCCAATTGCAATCCTGGGGAAAAAAAAGGCAGGAGGAAGCACCTTTCCCAACTTCAAATTGTACTACAAAGCCGTAGTAATTAAAACAGCATGGTATTGGAATAAAAACAGACCTGTGGATCTATGGAAGAGAGTTGAGTATCCTGACACCCATCTTCAAATACATGACCATTTAGTCTTTGATAAAGGAGCAATAAGTACAAATTGGAGCAAGGAAAGCCTCTTCAACAAGTGGTGTAGGGAGAACTAGGCAGCTACATGTAAAAAAATTAATTTGGACCTCTGTCTAATACCATGCACGAAAATCAGATCAAAATGGATTAAAGATATCAATATCAGACCTGAATCCATAAAGTACATTGAAGACAAAATAGGAAAAGTCCTCTACGATATTGAAGCTAAAGGCATCTTCAAAGATGAAACACCACTAACAAAGCTATTGGATATAAAGATAAACATATGGGACTACATGAAACTAGAAATCATCTTCACCCCAAAAGAAACAGTAACCAAGATACAAAGACAGTCCACAGAATGGGAAAGAATATTCACCCAATACACATCTGATAAGGGGTTAATATTCAGGATATATTAGGCACTGTTAGAACTTTACAAGAAGAAAACAGCCAACCCCATCAAAAAATGGGGAGAAGAAATGAACAGAAACTTCGACAAGAAAGAAATTTGAATGGCTAAAAGGCATATGAAAAAATACTCATCATACTAATCATCAGAGAGATGCAGATCAAAACAACAATGAAATATCTTCTCACACCACAGAGACTGTCGCATATCCAAAAGAGCAAGAACAAGTGCCGATGTGGAAGCATGGGTCTCTAGGGATCTAGAGAGTCCCTAGTGGAGAAAAGGACTCTCATCCATTGTTTATGGGAATGTTGACTGGTACAGCCTTTTGGGAAAACAATGTGGACATTCCTCCAAAGACTTTTTGAGTTCCCTTTTGACCCAGCAATACTGCTTTTGGGAATATACCCTGTGAGGCCAAAAACACAAAGTCGAAAAACCATCTGCACTTCTATGTTCATAGCAGTACTGTTCACAATAGCCAGAATCTGGAAACAACCAGAGTGCCTGAGAACAGATGACTGGATAAACTGTGGTACATCTACACAATGGAATACTACACTGCTGTTAGGAAAACAAAGTTATGTAATTTGCCTATAAATGGATGACATGGGGAAGATCATGCTGAGTGAAATTAGCCAGAGTGAATACAACAGATATAGGATGACTGCATTTATTTGTGGGATATAAAATAAATAACATGATATCAATATCCAAGGCCAGACAAAACAAGGATCAGGAGATCTTGTCAGTGGGTGGAACCTACTGCAAATGTGTGGGAGTCAGAGATTAGGTAATACAGAGAAAGGAATAGTGTACTAATAATTATTGTAAATGATAATACCAGAGTAGAACTGAGCATTGAAAGTAGTCAAAAGGATATACATAATAACCTCTAAATGTTTGTATTGCAAGCCACACTGTAAGAAGGAGAGAGAGAGAGAGAGAGAGAGAGAGAAAGAGAGAGAGAAGCAAAAATTGCCTGCCATAGATGCATACTGGGGAGGAGGGAATCAGGGAACATTGGTGGTGGGAATAGGGCACTGGTGGAGGGATGGGTGCTGAAACACTGTATGTCTGAAACCCAAATATGAACATTTTTGTAATTATACATCTCACGGTGGTATAATAATTTTTTAAAGAAGAAACAAGTGTATGTGTACAGAAAAAGTATCAATCAATGATGGAATTTTAGGTATTTAATTATTTTTACTGTATGAGTTTATGAATATTCCACCATAAACATCCAAGTAAAAATAGAAAACGCACTATACTGACAGCCTCTCACTATACTTTATGTTCTTTTAAAACATCAGCCACTGGATTAAGGCACTTGCTCTATATGCTGTTGATGCTAATTTGATCCCCAGCACCACATATGTTCTGCTGAGCATTGTCAGGAGTGATCCCTGTACAGACAGCCAGGAGTAAGCTCTGAGCACAGCTGAATGGGGCAAACTATGGAAATAGATCACCATTTCCATGGTCCAGATCACCCTTGAAATGATGCCATCTGAATTCTGGTGACTTGAATTTGCCTAAAAAGGGAGGGTTCCCTTCCTAAACAGTATCTCTTTACCTTTCAAGGTGTGGGTTCTCTCTACTGAGAAAAGACTCTGAGGTGATACTGGATTGTCTTTCTTGGACAGACCATCAGACCTGCAAGTACTTAAATCCTCCTCTTTTTGGAAATGTTTCAGGTTGCACCATCTTTGAGAACTGCAAGAGCTGCCGGAATGGCTCCTGGGGGGCACGCTGGACGATTTCTACGTGAAGGGAATCTACTGTGCCGAGTGCCGGGCTGGCTGGTACGGAGGAGACTGCATGCGTGAGTAACCCCTGAAATAGCTCCTTCCAACAACTGCTCGGTCGTAATGGCTCAGTTTGCAGTCAAATGCGGTTTAGCTTACTGAAATTGGAATTCAGGAAAGCTTGTTACTAAAGAGGTTTCTGTACTCAGGATCACTGCCAGTGGGCTCTGGAGACCCAGACTGAACCTGTGTTGGCAGTGTGTAGGACAAGCACCCTATCTACTGTATTATCTCTTAGTGTCTAGAGGGATTTCCGAGCAAGACTCTAAAGCAGCACAGATGTGTTTTCCTCAGCTGGGTGTGGGTTATGATTGGCCACAGGAGGTTTATGCCTGCTCCTAGATCTTGCCCTTTCTCCTAGATGAGGCAAGGCATGCTGGCTGCAAAGGAGTCTTTAAATGAAAAATTGTATCATTTTAGGCCTATTTTATGTGCCCCCTATTTGAATCAGAAGCAGTCAGGATGGTCTTACAACCTGGTTTACAGAACGAGTCTGCCTGATCCATCCTTAGTGAAATGACATGTGTTTCAAGAGTCCAGGGTGAGGCAGGTGAGCTGTGTGGTCTGTGAAAGAGAGACTCCAGGTCACCCAGCAGAGGATCATGTTGGTGCTTCATGGCGAACATGAGAGTTACCTTGTCTGACGTACAGATCATTTATAAAGTGCTGGTCTATACTGCAGGTTTTGAACTTCCATACCTTGTTTCTATGGTTTTAGAAAATTTAATTTATCCCATAGTAGGTTATATTCTAGTAGGTTCCCTGCAGGATTTAACTCAGGTCTTCCTTCGGCAGATGTTTAGGAGCTTAAGCTCTGGAATGAGAAAGATCAGGGTTAGTAATGGCTTTCTCCTTCACTAGCGTTGAGGCCATGGCCAAGTCAGTTAATCTGTCAGTCTCAGTTTCACATTCTTTAAAATGGGAAGAGTGTGGAGAAGGCAATGGGATGATGCTTGAGAGATGCTTGAGATGATGCTGCCTGACTCTTAGCAAAACCTTGAATAATGTGAGAAATACCGCTGCCCTTGGGCAATGTGGGTTTGGACTGTGTGGCTCCATTTATATGCATATTTTTCAATAAAGATGATCAATGATCAACGCATATAAATCATACCTGTAAATAAATGCAGATATTTTTCACATTTCCTTTTCACTTTTGATATGCAGTTTTAGAAGCATCATTAGTAGGTATAATGTTTTATGTCCTAGAACACAATATTGATGTAAGTACAGAGATAATTTAGCTTATACAGAGATGACATAAATGTGTAGTACTGATAAATACAATGCAGTATTATAAGTGCATTTTCTGTGATGATTTTCTCAATACCAATGTATTTATTTCCTCTAGCTTACTTTTTTTAGAGTATATATACATATATTTTATGAGGGTGTGTGTGTGTGTGTGTGTGTGTGTGTGTGTGTATAATCCATCAAAATATGTTATGGGCTGTTTATGGTATTGGTAAGGTTTCTGGACAACATCAGTTTACTAAGTTGTTAGGTTTTGGAGAGTCAAAGTTATCCTTAGTTTTTGATCCAGCACCCCTGGTCCCCCACTAATCAAAGGTCAACTGTATATCACTTATTTGATATGTTCCTTAATTGCTGAGCGGGTTGATGGACCAGAGATGAAAGTACCCTCTTTTATGGCTTTTGGGGTCACACCTGGTGATGCTCAGGGGTTACTCCTGGCTCTGTACTCAGGAATCACTCCTGGCAGTGCTCGGGGAGCCATATGGCATGTTGGGGATTGAGCCTGGGCCAGCCTCATGCAAGGCAAACATACTACCCACTGAACTATCAGTCCGGGCCCAAAAGTATTTTCAATAAAAAGTTTAGAAAGATCAAGTCGAGAGATTGGGGTGACATCTATACTGGTAGAACATATGCCTAACGTGTGCAAAACCCTGAGTTCAATTCTTGGCTCCAAGCACTGTCTAGTGGAGCTCACTGCACCAGGTTCCAGAGGAGTGTCAGAGGAATGACCCCCCCCAGTTTTCCCAACACCACCTGGTGTGGCTCCTGGAAACAAAGAAAACAACGTTCATTTTGTATGGAATTGTTTTGTTTCTGTTGCTGATGACTTTGGTTCTCTCCCTTTGGAATGCTCCTTATGTCTCTGTCTGTGTGAGCGGCAAAGGGATGAGCTGCGCTCTGGCAGAATTCTAGAGTCACCGTAAGGAACTTCAGTTCTGCTGTCTGTGGCTAAGGGTTTGTTTTCATTGGCCATGGTCTATTCCTTTGCCCTGTCTCTATATCCTACATATAAGTGAGATCATCCAGTCTTTGCTTTCCTCTTTCTCACTTATTTTTTTCAGTGTGACTTTTTCAGTTCCATCCATATTCTGGCAAAGGGAAAGATTTCATATTCTTTTGGGAAAAAACCAACCCGAGTAGGATTCCATGGTGTGCGTGAGCCACATCATTCTTATCTGGTCATCTCTCCTGCAGTACTTGGATTATTTCCAGGTCGTGGCTCTTTTTCTAAATAGAAGAACTGCAGGGGGTATCAGTTCAGTACACTTTTATCTTTTTGGATCAGTGTTTTTGCATTATTGGAATAGATGTCCATGAAAGGAGTTGCTAGATATAAGTGTAGTTCTACTTTGAATTTTTTGTTGACATCTACATACTGTTCTCCTCAGAGGCTCGACCAGTTTACGTTCTCACAAACTGTAAAAAGAAAATTCCTTTTTTAAAAATCCCCACCAACAACTATTGTTTCTGGAGGCCACCCCCCCAGTTGGCCTACTCTCAACGAAGTGAGGTGACACACTAATGTTGTTTTTCTGATAATGATTTTGAGCTTGTCTTTTGTGTGTCTCTTTAGGCTCTCTTCTTAGCCATATCTCTATCCAACCCCGTTGGGGAGTTTCCCTCATCCATATTATTTTTTGAAGAGGGCTTACAAAATCTCTGCTGAGAATAGAACAGAGGTGAGGCTGTAGTTTGAGATTTCCAGCGACTTGGGACAGTCACTTAAGGAATAAAGGAACATACCCACTCATGGTACAGCAAAGTATGTCCCAGCAAGAACAAGGACACAGATGAAACTGGCACTCTTCTAGAAGTGATGCAATCTTGACTGGGACACTGTTCCCTACCAGTGCAGTAGAAGGGATGAATTAAACTAGTCCTGTGCTTGACCCAGGAGAGATTAAGAAATGACTGTGTGGGGTGGGTATAACAGGAAACCGGAAAGGTCCTGTTAGGGGAGAGAACAGCAATTTGATGTCTCAATGAAGTGGAAAGCATGCTCTGTGTTAATGAAGTAGTGTCAATAAAAGGGTTAGTGCAGGCAGAAGATAAAATTTCTAAGTTGCACTGTTCAGGGAAGGTCCTGATAAGGTGCTTATCTTTGTTACACAGTGTTTGCTGTGTAACAAACAACCTCAAAATGACAGATGCTTATGTTTCTTTATCAGGGGTCTATGGGTTGACTGGGTTCAACTGAGTTTAGCTGTTCTGACCTGAACTGAACTCCGTGCTTTAGGGTTCAGGTCAAAGAGGTGATAGCTACTTGGGGGTGTGCTCTTAGAGGAATGGAGTTGGAGAACCACTGGAAACCAAGGCAGATTCACAGGCACGTTGAAGATTTCTATTCATATCACACTCATTTGCATGGTGAAGTGGTAAATCAGTCAACAGGAAGAGTCCAGAATGAAGGGGTCAGTTTTTAAATAACACCATGCATGAGTTAGTGAGTCTATTGAGGGGACAGGACAGGAAAGGAGAAGAATATTGCAAGTAGGTATTCAGTAAAGCAAATATCAATAAGAGAGAGAGAGAGGATAGCATTTGTCAAAAGAATAT